>MU912041.1:91230-112690 GCA_036418165.1 Cooperia oncophora
AGATGTGCACCCAGCAACACAAATGCCTGAAAAATTCTACAGGGTTCTTTTTTCAACGTAAGCATCTATCCTCACTTTAATATTTATCGAATTGAGAAATTACTAGTGCTCACGTATCAGTTCCCACTATGTACTAGATGGATTCCATTCCATTTATCTCTTTCCTTTGAGCACCCATTGAGAGATCAGCAGTCAGCGCAGCAATTAAGGACACATGGTTGTGCTGGGTGGTTCAGTGGAAAGTATTGCAATTAAAGCGAGAACAAATGAATGTAAATAAGCTCTTTATTAACTGGTTAACCCACGTACTCTCTTTGTGGACGAATTGAGGATCGAATGATACCCCTACCTGGCTTGACCCCGCGTCAGGTAGGGGGCGGACTCTATGAGGGTTCGTCGTCTCAGACTGTGAGACGACGATGAGGGATGGGATCGTCGTCAGAGACGACGATAATGGTACCATCACACATAGTTTGGGTGTGCGTGACTATCAGCCCCCAGCTGTCGAAGCGTAGCGGTTTCCCCGTCCTAACATGCGCAGGAATGGAGATACAGGACCGTGAAACACGCTAATTCCTCCATGCTCCGCCCAATGCCTTTTGCGGCGCAGACTCCCGTTTATGCTAACAGCCGTCCGCGCGGCGCGTGTCGCGCGCAGCGCTCTTGGCACTTTGCCAACCTGTAATTGCGCTTTGGAATACAAGTAAAACGCAATTTCCTGATGCGGATAACATTTGAGGTGTTGCTCATGCTGCAAAGTCCGAATAGAAGGTGATGAAGATGACAAAGGCTAGAAATGAAGAACAACGAATGTTGTTGTAAGCAAAACAAAAATGCGATTCGGCGATTTTCCGGCTCCAAAGCCATTAAAATACTTCTAAACTAACGAGTGGGACGCTTAGGCCGTTTTTTTCATGTTTTGTGGGAATGCGCGGCCTCCGAGGGATATTGCAGAAGCAGCACAGTTGCTCTTGAGTTCTGGCCCTCGTCATCATCTTCGGTTCTTATTTTGCAGCACCTCAAATGTTATCCGCATCAGGAAATTGCGTTTTACTTGTATTCCAAAGCGCAAGGACTTGGCAAAGTGCCAAGAGCGCTGCGCGCGACACGCGCCGCGCGGACGGCTGTTAGCATAAACGGGAGTCTGCGCCGCAAAAGGCATTGGGCGGAGCATGGAGGAATTAGCGTGTTTCACGGTCCTGTATCTCCATTCCTGCGCATGTTAGGACGGGGAAACCGCTACGCTTCGACAGCTGGGGGGCTGATAGTCACGCACACCCAAACTATGTGTGATCGTACCATGTGTCTTTAAGTAAAACCATGCCGCAGGACATGCTACTGTACCTACTGCAGTATCACCGCTCCAGCTAAAGGTGCTAACACCCTCAATGGAATGTGCAATGTATTCGTCTTTCTTCCGAGCACATCACCAATCCTACGACTCCCTCGTCGCAGATTTCGCAACGTATGCTTGACCCTGCTCGAAAGTTGCGCTATACCCCCCCCCTCCGATCGCTATCGCTTTCTCGATTGACATATCTCTAGAGGTGGAAGCTGCACTGTTACATCAATACAGCAAGTTAAACTGTTTCAGATATGAAATGAAACCTACAATCCACCGTCGTAACAGAACTGCTTACGTCTGTCATTCTTCCTGTGGGTCTTATGGTGCTCCCAGTCCTCATCCAGAAATGCCTCTTCTAAGCAATCTTCTAGCAGCTGGTCCTCAGAAGCTAGCCGGGAAGCAAATTACTGGTACTTTGTTTGCTCGTTTCCTTTCATTTGATGAACCTTTTTTGATATTATTCTTTTTTTACTTCAGTTCGCCGTATGAATGATATCAGTAGTTCAGTCGCCATGTTAACACGTTCGAGGCGCGTGTACCCCCGGGGATACAAGTGCCCCTTCGCTTGTTTTTTGGTGATTTTGTTTCTCTGTTGCTAACATTTGGATGCAAATAGTAAGCAAGGAGGTGGTCATAGAACACTTACAGATCGGATAGGAATTTACCAGGATACATCGTTGCTGGGCCTGAACAGGGGCCGGGGTCGTACTTGGTCGCTGGGAAAGGGGCGGTCGTGTTTGGGCTGAGAAAAATCTATTTTGATAGCTGCTTTTCCTTGTTCCGTCGTACTTTGTAAGGAGGGAGGAGTCGTATTTCCCTTCTGACCTAGTGACCCAGGAGGTTGCTGACTTTCTGCTTTCCCTGGTTTTTCCTGTTTCATGTACAAAATATACCCCCCCCCGCTCGACAGCAAATTTGGAGTAAACTAGGAAAATTTTCGGAATGCTGGAAAAACTATAGGAGTTGACGAAACTCTGAGAAAATGTTAGAGAGAGGGCTCGTGTTTTCCTCGCGGCTTTTCCCGTTTCACATATTCTATTAATCCCCCCCCCCGCTCGGCAGCTCGAAGAGCAGGGAACCAGGGGGGATCGTACCAACCCTTGAACCGTAAAACTCTAAAAAAAAGGGGGGGGGGAGTCGTACGGATCCGATCAAAATCTCCAAGTAATGATGTGCCCTGGAATTTGCTCTTCTATTAGGTTGATGCATATTTTTCTGACCCCGACTTTTTTGTAAATATCTCAAAAGCGAACCAGCCTGAAGATTAGAGGTATGCCATCACCATCCACTACTCGACGCCAGCGCTCAGGCAGCTTGTCGATTCCATCCTTCCAGAACGACGGGGCTGGGACTTGAAGAAGTCGTCGAGTGCCTTTCTGACCTGATCCTTTCGAACTTTTTCCGTCCAGATAGCGCTGCAGGTGGCTGAACAGCCAGTAGTCAGAAGGAGCGAGGTCAGGGCTGTAGGGAGGGTGGGCGACCATCAGCCATCCGTACTTCTCCAGCTCGGCCTGGGTCGCCTTTGCAGTGTGAGGTCGGGCGTTGTCATGGTGGAAGTAGATTTCCGCATTCCTTCCACGAGTACGGTCGACGTGATCTTTCAATTTCCGCAGCTGGGTAACGTATGTGGAAGCGTCAATCGTCTGTCCCTTCTCCAGCAGCTCCCAGTACTCCATGCCTCTTCTGGACCACCAACAGGACAGGAGAACCTTTTTGGGGTGAAGGTCGGCCTTTGGCTGGTTCTCCTTTGTCGACCCACTGCCGCTTCCTCACAGGGTTATCGTAGAGGACCCACTTCTCATCTCCAGTGATCATCGAGTTGAGAAAGTGAAGCTTCTTTTGTGAATCGTGAAGCAAAACCAGGCAGTGGCGCAGGTACATTCTGTCACAGTGGTAATTGTGCGACATTGTGGCCTGCAAATGCAAGGTGGGTGAGTGATAGCTAGTGTGATGAAAGAGTATAATGTACACGTCACGCACACGTGATGACGAAATACCAACATCCATGCAAACGAAATACGGAAGGATCAAACACGGGGTTAAAAACATATGCATCAACCTAATAGTTGTTTGTTGTGTTCATAGGGATCCGGACTTGTGCATCTGACGAGTTCCTACTGATAAAAGCCTGTTGAAGGAACATTTTTAAAAAATGACAGAAGAAAACGACGTAGTGAGGTTTGGCGAATCGGGTCCACCGTGAACGCGCTGGTTCATGAAGGGGAAACAGGCTTTGTGCCGCTCGACAGTCGGGGGTTCTTGGCGAAACAACGTCGCCGCGAACGTGTTAATGATATCAACAAAGAATGCTTCATGTGCATTCTATAAAATTCTGATTGTTATTCGTTATCAAGAATTAAGGTACCTCAGGCGGGATATGTAACAGCATTCGCCACCCACGAATTCGCTTTCATTTTCATCCAAGTCACCTTCTTTATAGTATGAAGGCTTAATTAAAACTAGATGCGTACTACACTGCTTTCTTTGCTCAGTAAAGATCAACCCATAACATCCTCCACTCTCTCGTACAATGAGCAGTTTTTTGTGTGGGTGACTTGGTTCACTAAATTTCGCCAAAAAGGCGAAATGTCTTCAATTTCACACTGCGAACACTGCGGATGACTTGTTCATTCGACAGATTATGAACCATTTGTGGGACAGACAATGTCAGTCCAACAAATGGTTAGGGCCCACTACCCTAACCATTTGTGGAACTGACATTTCCAGTAAAACGCTGTTTTTTTTGAAAGGTCGCTCTATGTGGCATCCCGTGCTAACATGTTATATTAGTTTGGAAGACTATGAAGAGAAGAGAGAGAGAGAGAGAGAGAGAGAGAGAGAGAGAGGACTGAGATTAGAATCAAGTCTTCAGGCTGGTACAAGTATAAATGACAAAGACCTCAGCGATATATACAGTTTTACGTTCTCTTCTTTTCTCACTTCCTGCATCGCCCAGCTTGCACTGAACTCTCTTAATTTCAGCACAGTTGATTCAACACCTCTCACACCACGGTTAAGCAACACGTTTAGTAAAACTGGCCTGTCGATGCGACCCCCCCTCCCACAAAATGAGGGTGTCCGTAACACTCCGCAAAATCTTACGGAAAAGTGCATCAGTTGAAAAAAATCTTTGAGGATTTTTCCCGGTGACGAGGGAGCTACTTCAGTTACCACCTTCCAAAGGGCCATCACTTCGTTCACACATAAATTTTGGAGGAGGTTAAAGAAATATTGGAAACTGCTGAGATTCGCTTCCCTAAGTATGCGTTGAAATTCTCTTTAGCTCAGTCACCTAACGGGAAATGCTGTTACATACCGAAACAGTAGGTTTTTCAGGCTGTAGGAGTGAGCCTTCTCTTCATTTCCCAAAACGAAAACCCATCGAATGCCTACAGAACAAGTCTTCTACCTGTAATAGATTTCATTTGAGAGGCGTGGGAGCGATAGGCCGTCATTAACTGGGCCACGCACACGACTCCTTCACATTCCTAGTAACACTCGCAGCCATTTTGTTCATAAAAACAGCTTTCTGAGCTCGATGGCACACTCCTTGTGGTTGCTGGAATGTGCAAACACTTTCGCGATGGGGTACGTTTTTAGAGCCACCGCTGCAGCACCGCTTATAATCCTTATCCCGCACACACCTTGTCACAATCCTGTTGATCCTTGATTCTTCCAAATACTCCCCTTACTAGCCAAATACGACCCCCCTGCCCTTTAAGTAATCCTCAACGGTGCTTGACCCTTTCTTGCACACCTTCAGTCTGGCAAATTGAGTCTGTTTCAGTAATACGCTGCCTGCACTGTTCTGCATTTAAACCTCATATTTGAAGTAATTAAGGACGAAAGTACATAGAACGGAGTTCTGATTAAAGCGCATCGAAAGGAGAGCCTGATGCAAACAATGTTCTGGATTTTACCATGGTCACCTATACCACAAATGTGATCAGATATAATTTTCTATTTATCCTTCATGCAGAGCTTTTCTCTCTCAGATGTATTTCACTGTCTTTTCCAAGCATGACTGTAGCTAGAATTTCTTTGTCCTTATCGAATCAAGCCTGTTGATTGCGTTTTCAATGTGTACATTCTTTGATAGTGCAACATAGCTAGTCCACATAAAAGGGGGTCAAGCCGACGTTCAGTTCACTTGGCTGGTGCATTATATAGGATTCTGAGGTACATTTTTCGTTTCTCGTTCTAACTCCTTTTCTACCTTTGGTTAGTGGACCCAAATATGTCCTTCTCTACTCTCCTCTTTTTTTCTCTAGATTTAATATTTTTTCTTTGTATCTTCGTATGTCTAGCTTTTCGTCTTTAGCTTATGTTTAATTACCCAAGCTTGGGGTTCATTTAATGTATGGCAACAATCAACCGCGTAGCTGTCATCAGTAAAGAGACATGGTGCATGGACACTAAGGATTCGAGTCGCCAGCGGAATTAGCGTCACCTCAGAGACGAAAAGAAGCTTTCAAAAATTGGAGCACATTATTCATTTTGCCTTGCTTGACCATAACGCTTACTACCCGTGTAAGTGCTCTGTTTCTATAAGCCTTCATCCTAACTGGTACATGAGGTGCCTTTGACTGTAGAAATTAATTGGACTCTCTGAGGTTTGAGGTGATTTTCACTCAAACTCTTTATTCAAGCTCTTTTTTTTCGGTCGGTTTTCGGCGCTTCTTTTCTCCTCAATTTTATTCCTACAGCATCCACTAGCAGCCACTCGTCGCTCACCTGGATGGCGACTTCTCTCGCCAGTAAAGGTCAACAGACCGACTGGGCCATCTCCACTAGGTGCTGTGATAAAAGAGTATAATGTACAAGTCACGCACACGTGATGACGAAATACCAACATCCATGCAAACGAAATACGGAAGGATCAAACACGGGGTTAAAACATATGCATCAACCTAATATATCTGCTGGCAAACTGTTCGAAAAAATAACCCTCTGCGGCTATCTCTGTACATACTCGAACGAGTTTTTTCTCCTCAGTAGTTTGAAGCAGTGACCTCGCGTTACGCCTGTAGTTACAGATTTCCTGAAGAGCAGGTCAATATCTACATTGATTTCTCCCTCTAAACAGCTTGAATAATGCGTCGAGGTCCATTACTTTTCTTCGCATTTCAAGTGTAGTCGAACTAAGGCAGGCGAGTCGGTCTTCATAAGGGATATGAAATAAACCTGCCCGCGCAAATATTCTCTCAGTAAACTTAATTTGAACCCGTTCTATCTGTTCCACCAAGCTCCTGCTAGAAGGTGACCAAATAGGCGCATGGTACTCTGAGAGGCCCCCACAAATCCTATCCGCAGCCTCATCGTGGCGTGGGGGTGAACGGTTTTGGACTGTTCCAAAAACGTACCAATGCGGAGGGTGCCACGTCAGAGCCTGGCGAGCTACGCGTGGTTAAACTTCTTCTCGCCGAAAACAGTAACAGTAACAACTATGGGCCTCATTCCCCTGAAGCTGAGGGAACCACCGACAGGGCGACGTCGGCTGGGACCGCTCGGACGAGGCTGCTAAAATCACAGGGCCAACGGAGATTTAAGTCGCCCAGGACTAGGATGACGATCTGTACTTTCAACGCACGGACGCTTGCATCGGAAGCTCACATCGAAGATCTGATGTTGCAAGCCAGGAAGATCAAGTACGACGTCATCGGACTGACCGAGACGAGGAGGCATCGCCCGCTACACGCCGTATACGAGACTGGAGAAGAACTGTTCCTCGGAACATGCGACAGCAGAGGCGTTGGCGGTGTGGGCGTCCTCGTCAACACGCACTTGGCCATGAACATCGATTCGTACGAAATCTGACGACCCGAATCGGACGTTTGCGATTGAGAAGATGTGGTTCAACTCCAGCTTTGACAATCTTCGTCGCCTACGCACCAACATCAAGCTACGACGAGGATGAGCTCGAAGCGTTCTATATGGAATTGGAGAAGTTCTACAAGGAAGATCATACCTTCTTCAAGGTCATCGTCGGTGATTTCAACGCTAAGATCGGACCAAGAAGAACGGCTGAAGAACTTCACATCGGAACTCACGGAACGGAGTGGAATGAGCAGGGTGAAAGGCTGTCTGAGTTTATCATGTCGACCCATACCATCCATGGTAACTCGCAGTTCCAGAAGCCCTACTCTCTACGCTGGACATGGGAGTCTCCTGGTGGACAATTCCATAACGAGATCGACCACATCATCTGCAATCGAAGGTTTTGCCTGACCGATGTCGCTGTTGTCCCTAAGTTCTACACGGGATCCGACCATCGTCTCCTTCGCGCAAGATTCCGCTTTTCGATGCGAGGAGAGAGAGCCGCAAAGTTCAAGAAGCGAAGCCCCAAGACCTTCATCAACTGGGATCACTTCACTTCTCTCGCTGGGCTCTGGGAGGATTCTGTCATCGACAACATCGACGAGGAATACGAACGGCTTGTTGCACATCTTCACGACTGCGCCAAGAAGTCAGAGGGTTCCAAGATTACCAAGAAGCGTCTATCTCTGGAAACTCTCGAGCTGATTCGCCAACGTGGAGCCGCACGAGCCGCAGGCAATTACCAGCTGACGTCTGAGCTTGCGAAGCTATGAGAAGCGATAAAGGAAGACCTCAAGGAGAGAAGAGCAGCAGTACTGGTGGAAGCCGCAGAGGCTGGGAAGAGCATACGCAACGCCCGCCGCGACTTCGCCAACTGTAAGACCAAGATGACCGCCCTCCGACGTCCGGATGGAACAATCACCGCATCCAGAAGGGCAATGGAGAAGGTCATCCACGACTTCTACTCGGATCTCTTTGACAGCCACGTCCACCTGCAACCATACCGCTTGGAGCAGGATGGATATGTCGTTCCTGCAGTTCTCCTCTTCCGAAGTCCGACACGCCATCTCGTCGGTGAAGAATCGTACGGCACCCGGTCCCGACAGGATCAGACCCGAACATCTGAAGAATCTTCCGCCAGTTCTCGTCAAAACTCTGGCTCGACTCTTCACGCGCTACCTGTCGGAATGCAAGGTACCCACCTCGTGGAAAACCAGCAAGACTGTGTTGCTGTACAAGAAGGGAGACCTGTACGACATTGGCAATTATCGCCCAATCTGCCTGCTGTCTGTAGTCTACAAACTCTTCACACGAGTCATCCTGAACAGGATTGGCAGAACACTAGACGAAGGACAGCCATGCGAGCAAGCAGGGTTTCGAAGAGGATTCAGCACGATCGATCACATCCACACGGTAACGAAGCTCATCGAACAAGATGCCGCTATGTCTCACGTTCATCGACTTGAAGAAAGCCTTCGACTCCGTTGAGACAGAAGCGGTTATCGAAGCCCTGGGCAACCAGGGTATTCCTACTCAGTACATCAGGATTCTTCGTGAGCTCTACAGCAACTTCACACCATTCTACAAGGAGATCATCATCGATGTGAAGAGAGGGGTCCGACAGGGCGACACCATCTCGCCCAAGCTCTTCAGCGCCTCTCTCGAGAACGTCATGCGTCAACTGGAATGGGAAGACATGGGAGTGAAGATCGACGGTCGGCAACTACACCATCTCCGCTTTGCTGACGACATCGTTTTGATAACACCAAACATCGAGCAAGCGGAACGAATGCTGGCTGAATTCGACTGCGCGTGGAAAAATCGGTCTACGGCTGAATCTAACGAAGACGATGTTCATGAGAAACGGATTGGTTTCTGATGCCCCATTCACGCTCAACGGATCTGATGCCCCATTCACGCTCAACGGAACGACCATCTCTGAATGCTCTAGCTATGTGTACCTAGGTCGTGAAATCAATATGATGAATGACCTAGCTCCAGAGCTGAGCAGGAGGAAGCGAGCGGCTTGGGGAGCCTTCAAGAACATCGAGGGAGTAGCGAAGAAGACGAAGAACACCAAGCTCCGTGCCCACCTCTTCGATTCCGCGGTCCTTCCTGCCTTGACGTACGCCTCAGAGACTTGGACTCTACGAAAGCAGGATGAGCATGCGGTCGGCGTTATTCAACGCGCCATCGAAAGGGCGATGCTCGGAGTTTCCCGCTACACGCAAGTGAGAGAGGGAATCCGGAGCTCCGCACTCCGCCAACGATCGAAGATCAGAGACGCCGCCGCATTTGCCAAGGTTTCGAAGATCAGGTGGGCCGGACACGTCATGCGTTTCGAGGACGACCGCTGGAGGAACTCGATGATCAACGGGAGCACATGTGATACAGGTGATACTCTGAGAGGGACCTAACGTCAACCATAAAAAGCATGTACAGCGTTTTCATCTGTCTACTGGAGAAGGCACGCAGGATAAAATGAAACCGCGATCTGGCTATATCAACGGTGCCCTTAACATACCAGTCGGCTCGCCGGCTGACGCCGGCGCGCCTCCTTCTGATACGGCCCGGCTGCGCCGGGCGGGCGCGGCTTCGCCGCGCGTACCTTCTTTCACATATTTCTAGACTCAACTGATATCAGGCTTTTGTTCTGTACTCATGGTTAAAGCTTCTCGACAAATACATCATCCCTGCTGTCTTTATATATATCCAACAGTTGTGGTCCTTGCACATCTCTGCTTACATGTTGACGGTGTCTGGACCGCTCTGAAACCGTTTTGCAGATTTTTTGTCTGGCTCCGCCCACCTCGGGCTGGCTCCGTCCACAGTTTATGCCCACAGTCTTCACCGGCGACCCTCTGCTGACCTTAATCCACTTTTTTTTCCGGTGTCTGGAGTGTTCTGGAACTATTTTACAGATCTTTTGTCTGACTCCGCCCACCTCGGAGCAGGCCCCGCCCACAATTTTGTGCCCCACAATCCTCACCGGCGACCCTCTGCTGACCTTAGTCCACTTTTTTCCGGTGTCTGGAGTGTTCTGGAACCGAGCTACAAACTTTTAAAATGAATACCCTGCGATTTAGGGCAAGCTCCGCCCACTGTGGGCGGGTCTCAACACACTTTGAGCGTGCCCTATATTCGCCAGATATTTACATTCTACACTGAGTTTTTTGCGACTTCCAAACACTCTCGCGAACCGGGTTACTGAATTTTGCGAGAAGCACCGCCCACCTTGAGTACGCCCCGCCCATTTTGGATGTGTCTGCCACAGTTAGTCTGGCGACTCCTTACTAACCTTATTCCCTTTTTTTCCCATCTTTAAGCTGCTCCGGAAGCGAATTATGAACATTTTTCTGCGGAACCCCAAACTTTCGGCGAGTGCCCCGCCCACTGTGGGGGCTTCCCTAGGTCATAGGTCAAGTGTGCTTTTATGACCCGACGCAAGAGTTGCCCAATGAACTCTCTCTCTGCTCGAGGGACACGATGAACTTCATACCATTCGTTCAGAGCTTTCACGAAGAAGTCTGACCATCGCATAGGCGGTCGTCCAGGCGTTCGCTTGACATCCCGTGGAATCCAGTCGGTGATCGCTCTGGTCCAGCGGTCGTCCTCGAAACGCATGACGTGCCCGGCCCACCTGATCTTCGAAACCTTGGCAAAAGCGTCTCTGATCTTCGATCGTCGGCGGAGTGCGGAGCTCCGGATTCCCTCTCTCACTTGCGTGTAGCGGGAAACTCCGAGCATCGCCCTTTCGATGGCGCGTTGAATAACGCCGACCGCATGCTGAGTCTAAGTCCCTGAGGCCTACATGGCAGGAAGGACCGCGGAATCGGAAGCTTGGTGTTCTTCGTCTTCTTCGCTACTCCCTCGATGTTCTTGAAGGCTCCCCAAGCCGCTCGCTTCCTCCTGCTCAGCTCTGGAGCTAGGTCATTCATCATATTGATTTCACGACCTAGGTACACATAGCTAGAGCATTCAGAGATGGTCGTTCCGTTGAGCGTGAAATGGGGCATCAGAAACCAATCCGTTTCTCATGAACATCGTCTTCGTTAGATTCAGCCGTAGACCGATTTTTCCACACGCGCAGTCGAATTCAGCCAGCATTCGTTCCGCTTGCTCGATGTTTGGTGTTATCAAAACGATGTCGTCAGCAAAGCGGAGATGGTGTAGTTGCCGACCGTCGATCTTCACTCCCATGTCTTCCCATTCCAGTTGACGCATGACGTTCTCGAGAGAGGCGCTGAAGAGCTTGGGCGAGATGGTGTCGCCCTGTCGGACCCCTCTCTTCACATCGATGATGATTTCCTTGTAGAATAATGAGACGTCAGCCCTTTTGTGTAGCCAAGAACATGAAGGCGTTCGAGGACTGTTGAGTGGCTACAACGGAGTCTTAACACACGACCGCTTTCCTTAAATTCCTGATCCTCTCCAAAAGCGTCGAGAGTGACCCACATCACAGTGTGCGGGTATCCAAGTAGAGCTTCTCTTACAAGATTCTCTCTCCTGTTGCGGAACAGAAGAACCAGCGGCGGACAGTCTGATAAATGGTGCCCTACTCCACGTGGTGGTGATGCTGGTGATGTTGCAGACTGCCGTCATCACAGCACCTTGCAGCGTTCTTCACAGAATTGGATCATTCGAGCAGCACCCCTACAACGTCATTCATAGAAGGGGATTCGAAATTGTTCTGGTGAAATCGACAGTGTGCTCAACGTTAAAGGCGGCTGGCACGATGGTTTCCTACTAGCCTAAAATGCTAGTAGGGCGCTGTATAGTGGGGAAATGGCGAAAGAACGGAGTGAAACGGTCAAAATCCTGCGAAGAAAAAGCCTCCGTTCTCAGTGACTTGTAAATCGATTTCGGACGAGTTTCCCGTAGGCATCTTACCAATCACCGCTACCGAAGATACGGCTGCATATGTGTACCCATGTATGCATGCAGCATCACGGCCGCTTCATACCAATCCCTTCGCTTCATAATTTGCTTAGCAAATGAATGAATACGAGCGTCAGGAACGGTCGTCCATTTGTGGGCGGGCGGGCGTGGCGGGCGTTTGGGACGTAAAGTTGTGGCTTGATAGGGCCCTTATAAGGGCACCTTCCTCGGGGAAACCGCTATGCAGCGCCTGCCCAGGGTCGCGGAATTCTATCCTGCCAGGAGTATTGATCCTAGTCGTCTTGGGGGATTTATCGTGCCAACTGCCTTTAAGGAACGGTACTTGGTTACATGTACCTTCTGCGAAGAAGCTTCTTAGAGTTTCTACAACAAGTCGCATTATTTTTACGGATCAGCAACCAAAAGCTCTGAACTTATCGAAAAACACTGGGGAGAATTTCTTACTATAGCGATGT
The DNA here is from genome assembly GCA_036418165.1 of Cooperia oncophora. Classification (NCBI taxonomy): domain Eukaryota; kingdom Metazoa; phylum Nematoda; class Chromadorea; order Rhabditida; family Trichostrongylidae; genus Cooperia; species Cooperia oncophora. Next base: position 103,747 of record MU912041.1, read on the forward strand.
GTGTGGCACGTGGGCGGTCTTATTTTGAGCGATTATGTTCTTCGATGTTGGTGTTCATGCTTTTAATCTGCCTGATAAATTTCCCTGTCTCTACATCGCGAATTTCTGACAGCTGGCTTTTTGATTTTCAGAAAAAACTGCATGTTCGCATGAAATAAGCTTTCTCTCCGTATCTTTTCCTTATCGCATTTGCAGTTCAAAGTGTGAGCACGAAAGCAAATGCAGTGTAGTGAAATGTGGGGAAATGGAGGAGAACACGAGCGAAATCAGCCGTGGGTGATATTTTTGAGTAAGCGTGGAAAGAGGTTTAATGTGTGACATTGCAATTCATGTCTTTCTTAGAACAACACTTTGGCATCTTCGCAAGTGCAGTCAAGTGATGAATTTTCAAGCGGCTGCATCCTGGAAAATGAATGATTAATTTATATGAATAGATAGCTCTTCTTTCACAACTGCAAGTAGGATATATTCTCGTTTTTCAGATCCTGAGCTGAACATGAAGCCGTGCTGTAATGGATGACGGATGATCATCTTCTACTGCTGCGGAAATTTTGTTATAGTCAAACTCTTAGTTTTTCTCTTAGCTTTCGGTGAAAATAACATTAAAAATTCCTGTACCCTTTTTTGGATTAATCCATGCGAACAAATCTTTTCCTCGTTAAATAAGGAGAATACTGTGGCTCATGACACTTTATAGTGCTTGCTTAATTTGTGATTTCATTGTAATTTCACGAGTTTCTGTCTTCGGTAATTGTTTTTCTCCATTTTCTTTTGCCTAAAAGTGACCTAATTCTAGTTAATAAATATGATGGCAGTTTGAGTGAAGGCATTAGCATGCGATCTGTTTTTCGAATCCTCTCATTCTGTAGAAGCTTGAACTTACGATCATCACCGCTCTCAACCAACAGAATTTGCTGCTAAAACCTATTTCAGTTCCATTCGGCGGATATGTCCATTGCCAATTTGTGAAAAAGCGATTACGGATAAATTCGGAAGCGTTGGAAACTGTCGGACTGCGTAACCCCGTTAGAACTGAATAATAATATTTATACCAGGTTGCACAAAGTATTGCGACACCTCAATCTGACCATTGGTGTCTGGCCTCCGCACAGTATGCTGTTAAGGAGTCAGTAATCACCTTTACTAGTCGTTCTGCTTGTCCATTAGCCTTATGGTTATAAGCAGTTGTAAATTTATTCTTTATACCGAGTGCTTTGTTGATTTTAGCATACACCTCGCTAGTGTAATTCGAACCACGATCCGAAACTATTTCGTTAGGGATTCCGTGCTTCGAAATTACATCATTGATCAGTGCTTTCACTACTGTATCAGTAGTCTGATCTTCTGCCGAGGTACACACTACAAATTTACTGAACGCACAAACGGTTATAGAAATAAATTTACTGCCGTCCTCACATTGAGGTAGCGGACCAATTATATCTGTGTGAACACGTTCAAAAGGTCTCGTTGGGGTAGGGAAGGTTCCCATTTCCTCTCTGATTATACCTTTTGAAGGTGTTTTCACCTTTTGGCATGTCGGACATGTATTTATATACGTTGTAACGTCTTGATACAAGTTCGGCCAAAAGTACTTCTCTTTTATGCTTTTATATGTTTTTGCTATTCCTAGATGTGATCCGAGAAGGGATTCTCATGAAATATAGCAATTATGCTAGTTTGCATACTTTCATCTGGAATAAGCAATAATTCCCTGCCGTGTATTTTATAATACAGAGAATTGTTATGCATTGAGAAGTTTTTCAGTTTGCTTTGAAATTCTTCAGGTAGCTCCTCTAGTTCCTTAGTAAGAAACTTTATGATGGGACTGTACTTTGAATTTCTCTGCGTTGCTTGAATCTCTTCAAGAGAGGGGAACGATTGCGCTTCTATCGCGTTGATGGTGGGCAGAGGATAGCGACTGAGAAAATCGCAGAATGTGTTATGCTTACCTGCCCTATATTCGATTTTGATATCATAGGCTTGTATAGCAATCTGGTATTTCGCTAGTCTACCAACCAAATCTGCCCTATGCATTAGCGATTTCAAAGGCGCGTGGTCAGTAATGAGCGTTATTTTTGCATTGGCTACGTAGGGATAGAATTGATTTAGCGCAGACTATCGCCAAAGCTTCTAACTCAATAACTGCGTAATTCTTCTCATGTTTATTTAATGCGCGACTGCAGTACGCTATAGGATGTTCTCCCTGCGTCTTTTTACTGTATTGAAGCAGACATGCGCCTAAGCCTGTAGTTGATGCATCCGTATGTATAATATACGGTTCTCCAAATGTAGGAGAAGCTAATAAGGGTGCTTCCAACTAGGGAGAGAAACGCTTATTCTTGAGCCTCCGTCCACACAAACGGTGTGTTTTTGATTAGGAGATTGTTAAGCGGTGTAGCTATTATTGAATCCAAAATATGATGCGGCTCCTAGAAAAAATGACTTTAAAGCTTTCACGTCACTTGGACGTGGGATCTGAGCGATACTCGTGACTTTATTGGGGTTGGAGACAAGATTATAAGTTCAGGTTGTTAGGGGCGTACAGTACCCCCGAAATTTGCGCGTCAAGTGAAAAACATTTATGTTGAGTGCACCACCACACTACATTACACGCCAAACTCATACTCATATTGCGAAACACTTGCTTGATGTTGTTTGTAGGGTTTTCATTGTGCTCATATTTGAATGTTCGTTTCGTTTTGGTTATTTTCACATTCCCAGCTTCTCTCCTAAAGCAACCTTGCCAGTGAGTTGTAACTTTCTGGAAGAACGAACATTTCTCCAGCGACAGTTTCATACCAAAATTTCTTATACGTATGAAAATTTCCTCTAGGTCGACTAGGTGTCGATTGACCGATTGGCTTGCAATTATTATATCATCAACATAAGCGAAACAACATGATTTCAATTCACGGATTAGGCTGTTCGCTACCCTCTGAAATGTAGCTGGGGCACCTTTTAGCCCTGGGCCATCACCGTGAATTGGTAGAGTCCCAAAAAGGAGGAGAACGCTGTGCGTTCCTTATGTTTCTCCAGTAAAGGAATTTGGAAAAATCCACTCTTGAAATCAAGAACTGAGTAAACTTCTTTTCCGCCTGCAAGGTCTGGTACAGTATGTCTCAGTTTCAGTTATAGCATTTATTTGACGATAATCTACAGTGAATCGTCATTGGTCTTTCCTGGGACCCTTTTTAATAAGGGAAGCAAATTTGCTAGTGCTTGGCTCTATGATGCGCGTTCTTAGCATTTCCTTTAATTTGGCGTTCTATTTCCTTCCGTTTTTCCAGCGGCACACGATATGGTCGCTGTTTGGGTGTTGATGGGTGGGGTACAAAATTTATCCTATGTGTAATGGGACCCGTATAACGACCAAGGTTACCATCATTCCCTACAAAACAATCCTGGTATTTATTGGATAACTTATAAAATTTCTGGAGTTCTAGAATGGGTCTAGAATGGATCTGTTAGGTTTGATTTGACTTTGAATTGTTGCTGGTTGTTCAGTATTAGGAAAGTGAGATAAATCTGCCTCTGGAGGGATGCATCAAGAGGTTCCATCACTCGTTTGAGAATCTTGAGAAGGGTCATTATTGTTGTAAACGGAAAATACTGGGTCCCAAGGCATTTCTACTCCCACAAAAGCTGCTACTGCTACTTTTGTATTTTTGAATAGAGTAATGGGAGTGGAAGTGGAACTAAAAATACGCTGGGACGATGCCATTTACATGAGGCCAGGAAAGGGTCTTGCCAACCTGGATTCCCTCCGGGAGCTGACATATTGGGTCATCTGAGGTGAAGAGTTCCCAGTTACGAGGAAATATAGTATTGGTAGTTCCTACTGCCACACTATCAGAAAAAGGTTGTAGAACAGTGTTATTAACTATGTAAACTGGAAGAGCGGGGAAAATTATAGTATAGTTGGGGTTTGTGAATGTTATGAATGTTGGTTTGTGGGACGATGGTCCTGTCAAAAGATACGGTGTGTGGTAGTTTATCGACAGTGTTTGTGCGATTTGTTGGATAATATCGTTGCCAGAATAAACGGAGAAGAGCAGTTTGCATCAGAAGCGACGTAGCAAGTGATTTGCATTGTTTTCTGTCCTATAGTGAGATTTGGTGTAAATCGACCTAGCAGTCCCATGGTGGATCCATTCGCTGTGATACCTCTTGTAACCTAGAGGACAGTTGAGCGTTCAATCTTCGAGCTACTGTATCAGAGACAATAATGGAGATCCAGTGTCAAGAAGAGCTACTATAGAGGAATCGTCGAGCTTTACCGGGACATATATCACTTGACTGGCATTTCCAAGATGGACGAAGAGATACCTGGGAAGAAATTTCTAAACTGTTTAGCAGATTGTTGTGTAGGTTGCGAAGGTAGGGTAATCATCGGAGACGGTAAAACTGCTTGCTGATGATGCGTTGGGATTGGCGCAGCTGGCAAGTTTATTATTTGAAGATGGGGTGCTGAAGACTATGCTGGTAAATTTATACATGCAGGAAGTTGAATTGAGACACTCATTGGCTCACTGTTCGAGACCGTGTTATTCCGAGATTGTCGGTGATTTTTCACGGCTGCGGACGAGGGAGAAGACTTCCTTTTGCAGATGGAGGTGAAGATGGAAGACCTTATACTTATAGCTCGAAAAGTAGGTTCAAAGGTATCCGAAAAATGCTGTTCGACAATATATAAGATTGCAACAGCAATCACTAACAGGAGACAGATCGATCCGATGACAATCTTCCTGACCAAGTCGTGTAAACCAAGGGACTCGAGAACTTTTTCCTTTTGTGACTGGAGGAATTCTCCAGCATTCGATTCGAGAGATGTTGCTGTATCACCTATGAGCTTGCATCGATTTTTCTCTATGTTACAATGTGCCATTTTTCCCGAAAAAAAAACCATTGGTACGAATATCTAGTTCGATTCTCTGATCAGTACACACTGGCAGAGTGCTTTTCTAGAGTAACATCCTAAGTGCTTTTCCGTTTGTGTTAATGATTCGCAAAGAGCAGGATCTATAGGAGTCATAAACTCCTCGTCACTGTTAACCGAGAAGGAAATATGTAAGTATGAGGATGCGCATATTTTCCTAGTCTTATTGAAGCAATGATAAGCTGGTAATAATAAGGGTTCTGTCCGTTCAACATCAAGATCGGCTCCAGTAATCAAAACTTGGGATGAATTTGGAGAGCCTGTGCATGTGACAGAATAGGAAGAGCAGTGGACCAAACCGAATTTGCTGCTGCAAGAGCAGATATTTGAGAGAAAATGCAGAAGAAGGAGCGATAAATGCGCTCAAGACTGTAATGACAAATAAGGATGTCATAGGTTTTAGAATGGATTTGTGGACTACATGTTGATATTGAGTTAACTGGAAAAGATGCGTGAGAAATTTGACTGTTGACGAAATGGAGATTGTAGACGGCGAAATGAAGAGTGCGTAAAATTGAGAAGTATTAAGGAGGAATGGAGAGTTTTGACGATTATTCCAACGTCCTTGGTCTCGATATAATTAGGACTCGTTGAATGGTTTCGTTTTCTCGGAAGTTATGTGATTGTTTTCTATTATAATTCCGTGTGGTGGGAGCGAACCTTACATTATTATATATGTGGGCTTTATTTACACTAAGTTGAACTCCGCCCGCAAATATGAGTTGCAGGTTAGTAGATATGTAAAGCTCGATCCATAAAATACCAGAAGACATGGTTTGAAATACTCTCCTGTCGGTACTTTTATAAGTGTATAAAAGATAACATGTTCTTCTCCTCGATTAGGGAGAAGGAACTACGAAACAGGGAAGATTTCCATGGACTGGTAGGCAAAATATGAAAAAAGATTGGGTTTTATCGATGTTGTCGTGACTCCTGCACGACAACATCGATAAAACGTGACTTCTTCGCATCGGTCCGGCTTTACGTCCATTGCGCAGTACCGCACGCGCAGCTGTCAACAACTGCCATGTTTAAAGGACCGTTTTCGCAGGCCGCACTGGGGTCTCACCGCGCAGCTGTCTCTTCGCTGACCATTCGACGCAACTCCCATTTTTGGGCCCACGTGCAGTTTTTTGGGCCAGAGTTCACTCCAGTGGAGTTGGCAGTCGTCGTCCGTCTCCCTTTGCCTCCTACCCACGAGCCTAAGGCTCGTCCTTGCCCAAGTCTGACCCATCGCCCACGTCTCGCGCAGTTGCCACCCTGGGGCAACTCTGTCTTGCGCATCTCCCGTCGTCCTACGCCCGAGGATCACCGCAAATGGACTTGAGAGGATTGGGATCGCAGGCAGCTGGAGAGCCTCCATGGCCCCGTTATAACGCAGGCAGCCGGCACGTAGGTTTTTAGCTTTGCTAGGTGTTTTTCGATGTAGAATTAATGATAAATAACCCTTCGTGATTTTTCTTTCTTTTTCTTCGTTTTCACGTGTTTAAGCACGTTTTTACCTATGATTGGTGTATTATTCCTTTGCAACTGATGTGTAGCTTTACGCACTTAGTTGACAGTCCTTTATCGATTAGTTTATTGGGCCCCCTTAGGTGTCCGCAGTTGACTCATGTGGAAGGAAGCGCCTGATCGCTTTCCAAGTTGAAGGTCTAGCAGGAACGTAGAAGCTTAGGCCTCAGGGACCCACAAGTGGGCGCAGAAGGCATTGAGACCAAGGGGATGAGGACCGCAAGCGTGGCCGCGTGGCACGGGTTGATACCAGGCGAGACCCCCTTTTGACACCAAGAGGACCCTAACACGACGCGCACTCCCTATAGGAACCACCGCAGAAGGGAGTCGCGTCGCGACAGATATTATATTGTTTAGATTGAAGTTCTTGATGATTCTTGACTGAAAAACTAGAAATCAAAGATACCAGAGCAGTTCTGTCAAAATTTTTCTGCTTACAGCTCAAGTTTTCAAGGAATACTATTTATTTGCTGAATTTGGAACAGTCGCTAGTGTTAACTCCCTTGAAAAGCCTTTCGTTTTATACTATCAAATGAGTTACGAAGAACTAGGCTTATGAAAAGTTTTGTGTAAGCCGTGTGCTGAGTCTTGCTCAGTGCAAGATGCGCATTATTGACATTACCAGCGGCAACCTAGTGAATTCCTATTGTCATAATCATTTTTGCATTATTTACTCAAGATAAAGTTGAATTGTCCTTCTTTCTTGCTTTTTACTGACACCTTTATACCTTCCTAAAATTTTTATGGTGCTAACGTATTTGGGGGGGGGGCACGCGGCTCGCGGCGAGTGATGACTCATCGGCTCTTCACTCATTGACATACTTAGAGCGCTAATCTAGCAGCAAAATTAGAATAAAACAAACAAGATTCACCGAATACTTGCTGAGAAATCCCACAGAAGCTGAGAACAACAAATGTTTGATCTTTTGTAGTCAAGAATAACGGTCAACATCAAAAAGGCAAAAATCTTCCATCCTACAACTGTTTCTTCGCACTTTTCAGCGTTAACTGCTTAAGCTTTCAAATATAGCTAGGACGGTGTTATATCCATGTCTTAAACATGAGGTTACTTCTATTTTGCCGAGGAGGAAGCAGAAGAGTCGATGAGTCATCACTCGCCGCGAGCCGCGTGGCCCCCCCCAAATACGTTACACCATTTTTATTATGGCCTTCTTTCATTTTTCAAAGATCTGAAAGAGATAACATCAAATTTTCTCAAAGAAATCACCTGGTCTGGTATAATTTATTTAGGCGCGGGGTATACTGTGGGTGCGTGTTGTGTGCGGCTGCACGCAAAACACGTCATTGTGGCGCGCTCGCGGGCCATTCAAAATTTTCCTGCACCTGATTCTAGTATTACGCTTACGGTAATCAGCAGTCTGTGTGATTGCATCGAAGGGCGCTATTGATTCCTACCCCTGGCAGAGGCAATTTGCCAACAATTTGGGCCGGCGCCAGGTATTCGTTGCGGGACCCTACGTCGCTAGCTCCGCCCTGCCCCAATCGATGCGTGCAGTCCTCGATTATCGCTTTTAACACAAATTACGACTGACGTAACCAGCATTAAAAAATACGACATAGTATTACTGAATCGATATTTCCAAAGGCGGCACTCGCTGGGTGGAACGGGATTTTGCGAACTTTTGCAAATGTGCCGAGACATTTTGCAAAATCCTGTAAAATTACCAAATGGGCCAGTTCCACGATTCTTAAACTGTTTATGGCTAAATATAAAGAAGTTATGGAATTCCGGACACAAGCAGCAACAGACTAACTTACAAGACCTTATGGCCGTGTCGTTCTTCCTCCGTCCCCCATTTTTCCTCGGTCATTTGCCGAAGGTAACGTAGTGGCAGGTGGCACACCTACCACGCGTATGTTCTGTGAGTCAATCCCCTGGCTCCTGTCCAGGCCAATCAATCCTTCTTCGGAAACAGTAATTCGAACCAGTTTCACCAGGGATAAAAAACTAAGTTGCACATCATTGTGGCTCCTGTGAAAAGGAATCTGTGGTTCAGTGGGTAGGATAGATCAGAATACTTCGTGCACGAGATCCCTCAAACTTGGGTAATTAAACGTTTACTACGAGTAGTAAATGAACGAACAAAGAACAAATTACATACAGCAGAATCAATAGCAGATAACAACATAAAGCGGTATCAATAGCAGATAACAGATAACATAAAGCGGGATGAATAACAAGAGTAATCTTCACTCGTAAGGTATTTGAGTAGAACTCTTCACTCGTAAGGTATTTAGGTAGAACTCTTTACTCGTAAGGTATTTAAGTGAGAAGGAAGTCAATCGCAACAATTTCAAGAGAAAGCTTCAGTTGTGGAGGATTCAACCAGAGGAGTCGATAGGAAGTGAAATGAAGAAGAGAATGAGGGTCCCTGGGTGAAGCGGGCTTTATATACACGTCTTTTGGCGCGCGATCGATGTGATCCCCAATGCCGTATTGACGGTGCCAGATCAATTTCGATGATGCGCCCTTTT
>MU912042.1:0-26895 GCA_036418165.1 Cooperia oncophora
TGTACTGTAGCACACAGAGGGCGTGGGGAAGGTTCAAATCATAGATCTCGGCGCCTGTGCGAGCTATGTAGTTAAGGCTTCCAACTCTCCAGGTATTGGATATTTCGTTACACGCCTGCCAAGAAAACAGAAAACACCGGATTGTACCACGGTTTGCGATCCGAGAAATTTGGGTGGAGCAGGTCTTAATGAGCCACTTCTACCCTGAATAGAAGTAGAATAGGTGGAAAACTTCCGCAAAGGATTAAAGGCAGTTGCACGATAATTTCATGTACGCTTTAAAAAAGCAAAGGTGCCCAGTAATGCAAAAATAGTGAAAAACGGGGCGAAATGGTGGGGAAACCACGAAATGGGGGCTTTATTTCTTCGCTGCACTGCGGCAGTGGACGAGCGAACGGCTGGGGCGGGCGCTGCTTTGGACGAGTCTACCGACTGAACCGTTTACTGCTGGCAAAAAGCCAGCAGTACGTTCTACGTCGCTCTACGTTACACTACATTACACGTAGGCACGGGCGGTTCATACACGTACACTCGTCATCCGGGCAGTTGATTAGGGCGGTCGTCAAGGGGCCGCAGACGCGGCTGCAGCAGCGACCGCGTACGTAGTGTGCGGCGATCAGCCGTTTCCGACTTGGTTTAGCCATTTTTTTCCTGCCTGGTGCTTAGTCTTGTTTCCTACTTTCACTGTTTTGGGCTGTTGCTTTTTCAAGCGTTTATCTGTTCCTTGTTCTTCACAAAGCTAATTTTACGATGGTGGTTTTTCTATGTTTTTATCGAACAATTGCGTATTACTAAACAAGCTTAAACAGAGCACCTAAGTTAGAATTCGAAAAACACTTATGTACAGAACCAAAAAAGGATTTCACGTCTCGACGTATGTATATTAGACAATAAGCCAACTTGACATCAGAAAAAATAACAGTCATCCATCTGATCAGTGGAAAAATGAAGGAGTTTTGCGGCTGGACGGCTGATCGAGCATACGTGACGGCGCGTTGCTAGCCGCGTTTTCGGCTCCCCTTTGGGCCGGATAATCACTGCCCGATGAGACTCTAGGCTACGGCGCGTCTTCCACAACGTCGCACTTCTACTCAGAAGAACGTTAATATTCGAACCGAAGAACTTAAATGCCAAACGAACATTTTCGGACAGCGGGCGAGCGGTCGCGTCGCGGTCATTGCATGGGTCGCGTTGAATCTGGCGCGAGGGAGGAGATTTCACATGAAAATTGGAAGTTGAAACATGCAGTGTTTGATATATTGGAAGGTGAATGAGTAGTTCCACATATGTTCCTTTCTCCGTTCGCAGACCGTTCATGGAGTCACTTAGACATGAGCTACAATCATAGACACACTCACGTATGTAGCTATTCAATAAGAAGCGTATTTCTAAAGCCCCTGTCGTACGGAACCTTATGTCGGGTTTTTTTCTGAGTTTTTAGAATCCTTCATGAGTAAATAAGATAGCAAAGAAGGACATTTCGAAGACATAAATCTAGTGCGACAGGGTTAATGGGTACTTCAGAAGGGAAAGTGCTAGCAAAGGAGGTGCGCGGTAGTTCACTTTAGGACTGAAGATGACGACGAAAATATCTTTATCTCCATGTGATAACAAGAATCCTAGAAACACCAATGCTAGAGCAACTGAGTGGGTGCAATAGGATAACTGTTCCACATAGGTGCATTTGAAGTATGTACAAGTTCCAGAAAATATGTTTTGTGTTGTAGCACAGACATTCGTGATGTGGCGCCCTAAACAAGTTTGGGTGTGATCGCAATTTTCTTTTGGATTTGAGAGCGTTACGGTTAACAACGTGGATAAAGAAGTGTCTGTGGTAGGAACTTCTGAGATTCCAGAAAACTAGAAGGAAGTCCTGTAAAATCCCCCAATTTGAAGTATGTTTCAGGGTTTCATAGCTCTCGATTGTATCATTTCCTACAAATCAAATGATGTTCTCGCTCCTACGAATGTCTCGTGTATCGTGAACCTAATCGCGAGGATAACGCTTCCCAGTGCAATGACCGCGACGCGACCGCTCGCCCGCTGTCCGAAAATGTTCGTTTGGCATTTAATTCTTCTCACCTCCCCCCCCCTCCCCTCTACGCCGTACACCTCCAAGGGGATCTCAAGGCGCGGCCGTGTGGCGTCCACTGTTCTACACCAAAATGCCTTGCCTTTTCAGGACAAAGTGTCACCTAAAAAAACATGGCATATGTGAAGGTAGGGACGCTATAAGAACACAAAAACTGCAGAAAATGTGCCAAAGTATCTCGACCAACAAACAACATAGTATATGCGAACAAACAGCATTACGATCAATTCGAGAAAACAAGGCGAGTAACAATAAGTAATCACATTACTCAAAAGAAATTGAGAAATATAGCCGTGAGCGTTATTGCAGTGACAATTCTCCGGCTTTGGCGCGTCAACTGTCCATGGAGCAGAACGATTCCATGAAGCGCCAGTTTCCCTCCTGTTGAGTTTTTTTGTGGTCACAGAAATAAAGAGCCTCCCCGATGGATTTACCTAAAGATTTTGAAACCTTGAACCAACTCAGTCTCTATTTCTTGGCATGAGGTTCAATTATCTAGAGCTGGGAAAGGGCGTGGTTGCGTTTTTCATTTAAACCTTGCGGCGGCTGCGCTCATGGTGAGATGTTTTCGTTTCGAGACAAGACTTTGTCTAGCACAAGACAATAAGATAATGGTCTCATATGGTAACGTCCCATAAAAATGAATCCCACATCACTTTCAAATGAATATGCGCGCCACGCCCGCGCCCCCCCCCCCATCTCCGATATATGCACTATACAAGACGGCGCTTGGCTCGGCTTGTGTATGCATGTCAGACACATTCCGCAATTACATGTCAGGTACAGTCTGTTCTGCTTAACGATGTGATTTAATGTAAACAAATCTAACACAACACATATCCTGTGGAGCGTCACTTCCGAGGCGCGGCGAGAGCGGGAAAATACGCGTTGCAGGACGATGACCTACGTAACATTCGCACCAGGACCCATTCCCTCAACGTGATAGTCTGTGCCCGTCGACTTTACGAACTCCCTCTCCGCATCTGCGTCCCTCAAATCGACTAGCCCTCTCTGCGCTGTCCGCCTAGACAACTAGTCAAGAAATACTTTGCTGGTGAAGACAATGCGGACGACTGACGAGGAAGCAAAGCGCGTCGTCTTATTGTACCAGTTTGCCATTTGTAAATGTGTGATAAGAACGTCTGGCGCTTGTAACGTGAGGATGATCGCGCCTTCTCGAGTATACTCTTCCATGATACACAGATATCAACTTTCTCTTCTTGTGCGACTATCTTCTCTCGACCCTGGTCGCCTGCCCGGTCTGTCGTTCGTGCCACTGAGCTATCTTCTCTCGACCCTGGTCGCCTGCCCGGTCTGTCGTTCGTGCCACTGAGCGTCTGCAGTAGTCTCTACAAGAGGCATAGGTAGGCTTTGATGTTGAAAAACAGCAAACGGGAACTCATTAGGGAGCATCTGCGCCACGTTCTTGTTCATCCTTCTTTACTACAACTCCAGGAGCACTCAGAAGTCCATAAATGAGCCCACTTCCTATTAATTACACTCGCGGAATGTAACTTACAATGTAACTTGTTAGAGCTCATGAGCGCAATTGGCAGCTCCGAAGAGGTGGCTGAGCAGAAGATCTGAATAAGCAGCATTTTATTTATTGAATGGCACCTACAGCGGTGGGAAAATTTTTGGATTTGAAGTTTTTTACGAAGAAACCTGGTAGATAACATCCAAGATGTTGCGAATCTAAGACCCCTGGTAATAACAACTTCCTAATAAAAACCCTTTTAGTTGGCAATATGTTTCCGGAGCGTCGAAAACAGCAGCTAATCGTTGACTCTCTCACGTCAATATTGAAGCCTTTCCTGTGACATTTGTATGTATGTGATGCTTTTCACTGAAAAATTCATTTCACTTCGTTGAACCACCTCGTATATTTCCACCTATAAAAGTTTTTGATTTAGCTGTGCTAGCTATAAAGTGTTTTGTCAAACAGCTGGAACTCCATTTGCTAAGACTTTTCGAAAACGGTATAATAAGTTGTCCACTACAAGCTATGTTTTGAAACCGATTACCGATTACCATACCGATTACAACAGCATTATTATAAGAACGATCCCCTTCTTATAAAAAGTAGCCCGTTCAGCATTCGCAAGGGTTGCGCCACTTTCGTGACTTAAAGACAGCCCCCGCGCTCAAGTAGTACATGGTCGTCCTTCCTTGGGCAGGTAGTTCAGCCCCCAAGCTAGATACTATCTCACTCTCGCGACTCCTCAGCGAGCGAGAAGCGAGCTAGAACCGCTCAAAGTTCTAGTTCTAACGCCTGCTCAGTTGGACCGCCTCACTAGCTAGCTGCCCTCTGAACGGAGAGTTGTTCCTTGTTGGAACGGCAGTCATTAATCGGAACTGCATGTATTTTTTTTTGCTGACCGCGCTCGTGCTCGTAAGAATAATTCTGCTCTCCTTCATCCCATTTTATTCATTGGGAGCACGTACAGTCAACAGCAACCCATCTCGTAATCTCGTAAGGTAAAACGCGGTAAAAATCAACGAAGCGTTGCGATTTCTGTGTCGGCAATACAGGCAAGCATTCGATTGGGGATGTTGGTGCGAAGACCGTACGATCCCCCCCCCCCTTTTTGGGGGTTCGGTACGACCCCTCCCCTATACCTAAACTTATGAAGTTTCTTCCCCCTCCCCTCCCCCCCGAGGAGGAAGAAACTTCAATAAGTTTATAGTTATAAAACGCAGAAAACAAAATGGATAAATAACAAATCCTGTAATGGAAGGCCCCCTCGCTTTCTGGCTCATCATTCTATCTGTTCAGAAAAAGAGAATAGAAAAGAAAGGCCATTAGGTTTCACCCACCTTTCCTCGAGTCAAAACAAACTCTGGTACCTGAATCAATTGCAATTAAAAGAAAAAAAAACAGGAAATTAAGCCAACTTCTCCTAAAAGCACTCTGAGCGGTCCAAGCAAAATTGCTTGGGCGCGCTCTGACGCGTATTCGAGTAAACTGAGAAGAAGATAAATATTCGATATTCGAGTAAACCGAGAAGAAGATAAATATTCGATATTCGAATAACCGTGAAGAAGTTAAATACGAAAGAGTAAATACGAACGAGAGCAAACCAGACACAATCAGCTGATTAAAGGCCGAGGTACCGGGGGAAGGGATTCTGGGCAGGACCAGCCATGTCGAACGCGAGTTTTCAGCGAAGTAGGGTGTCTTTGAAGGACCATAACTTCCTCAAAAGCGGACCTATGGGGAAGAGGAGAGCGTATTCGTGTAGAGGAAGGTTTGCACTTCCCAAAAAGGTGTTGAACTTTTAGGAAAGGCCGCAAAGATCACAGAGAAGTATGCGATAGGGAATCGATGGGATTTTTCAGGAACAGGTTTGAATCAATATATTTTTTTGTAACTCAACATTTCACAAATCTGAGAACGGATTCGAGTGTATGAAGACTTGCTCTTTCTGAAGTCCTTGGGATTCATGAGATCTGGCGATGGGAATTTCTCGCGCAGTACTCCGAGCTGCGCAAAAAACCCGTTTCCTGTGTACCGTTTCAAGTGAGCGTGTTCGAATAACCAGGAACGCCGACGCCATGAAAAACGTATGCCTGTTTGGTGGAGGCAGGAGGGCAGAATATATGGTTCGTTTAGCGCCGATCACGCTGACTTTGGATGCGCCGCGCACTGAGGTCCGCGCAGAAGTGATGGGATGGTGCAACTTGTGCGTAATGTCACGCAAATGTGTCTATAGGGTTCAGGGAGGTCCATGGCGAGCCTGTGCACTTGTTTACAGTGTTTTCCGTTGCGTATGATGGAGCGTGTCCCTGTCGACGCTGCCAGATTCGTGCTCCGCCAATTGCTGACTCCGATAAAGGAGACCAACTGCTGAAAAAAAAACGTCTATACGAACGATATGGTAGTCCTGTCGCTTTTCGAGAAAAAAAAGACAGGTTGGCTCAGCGCCAAGCGCGACCGCGGACACGCCATATCATTGGCAGCGAGCCAGAGTTTGACTGTTTGTACTGTTTAAGTCACCAAAAAAGACTTACGAAGATAATGTCGACTTATTAATATTTGCAGTTATTTCGGATTAGTTTGATGAATGAAAGTTTTGTACTATTTTTTTGCATATCCGAGTTCTCTACAAAGCAAGTTTCGCTGTACAGGACTCAGCACATTGACAATTTGCGCTGCTCGTTACTGGCTGCCGCACTCACTACGACCCCCCCCCTCTCCTGGCGGCCAAATACGACCCCCTGTTGGGGATTCCCCAACCAACGATGTGCCCTGGGTGCAAAAGCTCGACGCACTTCACCACACTAAAACATGCTCGCTACCGTGACCCTAAAGTTCGGACGCCTGCTTTTAAATGTTTCCTTTTCAAGAGTTTTTCCTCTATGTTTCTGTTGTTTTTTGTTTTTTTTTTCTTCGCATTCCGATGATATCCACTACTGGGAGATGTGACAAAGTGATTTGTGAGGCCAGGGCTTGCACAGGAGACCGCAGGGAGGTGTGACTGTCAGGTCGCGATTTTGTTTATGGTGTTCTTGAGGGCTCTTGTTTCTTTTTTCCTTCATTGAGGAATTACTTATCAGCTACTGTTTCATAATTGATCAGCAATTATCCTTGACAATTTTATCGCGGGAGCTGTCTTTAAGGACACCCCCGCGCTCATGTACACTCCTTATCCCTGAGCCAGAGTAGGCGTGGCATTTGAACATGGCACGGAATTGGTTACTCGTGGAATATTCCAGTCTGGGACAACTGTCATCTTGTTCTGTATTGACAGAGACACGAAAACAGTTTGTCCAAGATGGAAATATTCCACCAGAAGCATAGACACCTTCAGGTTGAGTTGAACAATGCAGCCACGCCTATCCGATCTCAGGGATTTCGAGTATAATTCATGGTCGTCCTTCCTTGTGCAAGTAGTCCAGCCCCTGAGCTAAGGCAGCGTTCAGACTTGTTACAGCGTCGCGCTACAGCGTAGCGCTACAGCGCCGCTTCGCAACGTACTGCTATTTCCAACGTTAGGATGATTAGAGTTGCTTACAGAGAAAAGTGGGAAGGTTGCTGGAGTTTTCTTGAGAAATTCACGGAAAGGTGAGACTGATACAGCTGTAACTATCTGACGCCATCCTTGACAGTTACTCCATTAGTCACTATTTTTCTGGTACTGCTTTTAGCGTAACAGTGTCCTTCTGTCCTATTAAGAGCATTTTCTGCAAAAAACACCCAAAGAGTACTCGCGCCACCTAAACACGCACGCATGTTTTTTTAAATGTTTTTTTTTAAGCCGGAGCAGAAGAACAAGGCACGCTTCTTGTCAAGGCCTGTGTGGTTGGCTTGCGATCTGTACGTCTACGTGGATGCGCAAGGCAAACAAGAAAGTCCTTTATGGTTCTTCTGTCTCCGGTAGAAAAAAACATGCGTGCTTTTAGGTGGTGCAATTTTTAGGTGGCGCGAGTACTCTTTGGGTGTTTTTTGCAGAAAATGCTCTTAATAGGACAGAAGGACACTGTTACGCTAAAAGCAGTACCAGAAAAATAGTGACTAATGGAGTAACTGTCAAGGATGGCGTCAGATAGTTACAGCTGTATCAGTCTCACCTTTCCGTGAAATTCCTCAAGAAAAACTCCAGCAACCCTCCCACTTTTCTCTGTAAAGCAACTCTAATCATCCTAAAGTTGGAAATAGCAGTACGTTGCGAAGCGGCGCTGTAGCGCTACAAGTCTGAACGCTCCTATGAGACTCTCCCACTCTAAGCCCCGCAGGCAATGCCACACGAGCGAGGAGCGTGCCTACAGCCGACCGACAAATTCCAGTTTTAACATCGTTGGCGACATTGCGTCCCATTTCTGGATGTGCGCTTAAAAACCAATTGAAGATACGTTCCAAAATTTTCAACAGCTACATATTGTACAGGAAGGCATTGTGGAATATACAGTAGCTGTAAAACTAGCAGTTGTGTCATTGGGAGTATTTTACGGAGGATACAAAGGAAAGTGATTTCCTCAGGAAAAAAGGTAGGTTTGGATATATAGAACTGAAGCTCCGGATGCAGATAGCTAAAGTGATAAGGTAAATTTCCACAAAAGCAGATCTGGATCGGATCCAATACATTCACCCCTGGCGCCGAAAAAATTTCCTTTTTTTGCAACCTTGTTCTCACGGTCCATTTGTATGAGGCGGGATATTCCATGAAAATTCAGGATTTACCTTGAAAGTAAACAAAAACAGCGAAGCCTTACTAGCTTCTGCATTGAATTCTAGTAATCTTCAATTGTTTTGCTGTATAAACGCACTAGCATTTATGCGCATTCTTCGAAAATAGGGAAAAACTGCTTTGTCCCACGCGGCAGACACGCGAAAAGGAGCCCTGTCGCCAGTGTGTTAGCGCGGTCGCTCAGTTGGACAGCCCGCTTGCTAGATGCCCTCTGATGGAGGGCCGCTCAATTGTTTTTTGTCGGGGGGGGGGCATTAATCAAAATTGCATGTCCTTTTCGCTGACCGCTGGTAATTCTGCTCTTTTTATTACATTTTATTCATTAGGAGCACATACAGTCAACTGCAACCCATCTCGGTAGGTAAAACGTGTAAAAATCACGAGCGATGCAAATTTCGTAGTGCAAAAGCTCGAGAGGCACTAAAAGATGTACGCTACCATAACCCCAAACTCGAACGCCGAGTCTTTGCAAGTTTTTTTTCTCGAGAGTTTTTGTCCGTGTTTTTGTTGTTTTTCGTATTCTTTTCTTTGCATTGGAGGCATATCTACTACTGGGAGGTGCGAAAAGGCGATCTGTTGTGAGCCCAGAATGTTGTGTACAGAGACCGCAGGGCGATGTGACTATCACGGAGCGGTTTTGGTGGTGTTGTTCTCGAGGACTCTTCTTGCTTTTTTTTTCTTTGGGGAATTACTTATCAGCTACAGTTTCTAATTGAAAAGCAACTATCCATGACACTTCATCGCGGAAACTGTCTTCGAATACAGTGGGCACGAGGCTGGAAGCGGGCCATCGTAGCCAGCGTCATTGGTGGAAGAGGAGAGTGTTTGGCCACACCGCACTCAGCCCTTTCACCAGTTGCGTTGGCGGCAACCGCCCGCTCTTGGCCATCGTGCCCACCGCCATTGAAGGCGTGCGACGATCGCAGTAAGGATCTCATTTCTCCGTAGTAGGTCCACCTCTCAATAAGCGGGCACTGAGAAATAAACGGCAGCGCGTTCAATTATCTGCTTTGGGCGGCTTTCATATGTACGTGGAACCGTATCTGTTGTCTCGCTTGTGTTTCCGTTCCCTCTTACTTTGAGCGTGCACGCTGAAAAAGAGGCGGGGCTTCCCATAAAGTCTAGTGTGTGCACGGACAGTGCTGGTTGCACCTCACGCAAGAATACAAAAATCGCTTAGCGGAAGGCCTGCGCTCGTGGAGCCTTCGCCTCTGTGTTCTTGCCCATTGCAGAACCAACTAAAGTCTTACTACACGCGATTTCGCTTTTCTTTACTGGTAGGTCAACTAACATTTACAAACTCATACACTGTAGTTCGCTGCGGACGGTTGGGCGTGTCAGCCAGAATGAGTGTGCACAGCAACAAAGCCGTTCTCTGCCTTTTTGTTGAAGCGCGCATGCGACAAAAAGTGGTAGAAAACGAGTAATACGAACGATATGATACAGAATTGTCACTTGCTCGCTAATTCAATACTTAGAAAAATAAATCTCTAGTGAACGACTCCAATTATGCCTATTGTTACGGGCACTTTGATCTCATAATTGTACCGGTAACCCCCATAATGATTAATGTGAGCGACTTCGATATCAGCCCACCCTTGAATAGTTAAAAAAGAGAATGCCATAAATGTAACTCATAGTTGTGGAAGTCGTAAATCATTCTACTAAAAGACAGTCACGCAGTCGGGCTTCTCAAATTGAGCCGGTCTGGAAGCGACAAACTGATACTTCTCCTATGTTCATCATGGTCGCTCTGATCGCGCGGTGAGAGCGACCAAATCGCTAGGTATGAACGCACTCCTAGTCAATTCTAATGGCGCTAATATACTGGTGAAGGAGGGGGGAGGGACACTCCACAACGCTTCTGCGTCTCTTTTCCCAGCCAAGGCTTAAGTGTGAAGCGCAGATGGTTAGTGTGGCCGTGGGTCACTCTTACTGAGCATGGTCTCTACGGAGCTCTAATCGTTTGCGCTCTGAGCCTAAGCCTTAGTTGAGGAAGAGGCCCAGGCCATCCTACATATGTTCGTGCTTTCAGTTTTGTCCGGATATTTCTCTATTCTTTGTAGATATATTGGATATAGCCATGTGACACTTGTAAAGTTCACCCATTACGTCACATCCTTGGTAACTCACTGTTTTCGATGTATGGTGCTTCTCCGATGTTCGTCGATAATTCCTAGTTCAGAGTAGTGAAATGCAAAAAGCTTGTATGTAATTTGAATTCTTGGCTTTTTATCACAAGATTAACATTTTACGATGAACTGATTATTTCAATTTCAAAGCGATTTTAGTTTTATCATCAACTCCATCCAAATGAACGGAAACTTCACCAATTTTAATTATCTTGTACTTGAAAGTTTCTTTACTAGATATAGTTGGTATGTATGGGAGGGCTAATCCGTTTCGCAGGCGACATTAGACGGGAGCCAATCACGTTTTCTTACTATTCCTTCGAGCTCATCATTAAAGGTAGCAGGTAATAACGAATCAACATGATGATTTGCAATGTGCACAACAATTATAATTCTTTTTTACTAGTATCAGGCATTGTCTTATTCCTTGAATTTGTTCGATGGTACGTTATTTGATGCCTTATGTCCACCGTCTTCTCTTTTAATGTGGGAGTTTTTGTTATTGTTTCGTTATATTTATTTCATACCAGTAAGTCACTATCATAACTGTACTGCCTTATCTTTAATCTTTTCCTTGGATCTTGTACCTTTGTCTTGATTAACTTGCTCGCCTTTTCTGTAATTTGTTAACTGGCCACGCTTCTAAAGGTACAGAACTGAAGGTTTCACCAATACTTTATTACGGGTGATCGGGCAAGGTCTTGAATCTTGTCCGTTCGGAGTGCTCACCAGCTTCGCTCTCGTCCTTGTCGTCTTGAACGGCTCCAACCAGACTCCGTCCCATTCATCCAATCGACCACTTTTATACCGAATTCTTATGTTGAAGTATGTAAGCATAATCTAAAGAGAAAGATTATTCTGAAGCGTTATAATGCAACATTGCTCACTGATCCGCCAAAAGATAAGAGGCTGAGAACTTGAGCGGCGGATGACTAATCGCTACAGTAACTGAGAGAAAAAGCTTCTAACCGTATGTTAAGTTGCGCTTAGCGACAATCTTGATAGTTGGACCAACTTCTTCTACTATCTATTTAGTCTGCCTCTGAGCGTCTCTGCGTCTGTACTTGTCCAATGCTGAAAATCAACCGGGTCTCATGAGGCACCACGCTTCTTGCAAGCGAGAGGGCGCCTAGAGAGGATGAGTGGATTGGAGCGTAACCAGAGCACTCCTTCACCAGTTGTTGCCAACCTGAGTGCGCAGTGGATTGCTGGAGGAGCCAGCCGTGGCTGCGCTCCGAATCATGCCCTCTGGCTTGTAAGAGCAATGTCTGTGTTAAGAAGGAAAACAACCTGCACATGAGCACAGACGGCTAAACATCAGACTATGTATTCTGGATTGAAAACTATGTAGAAAAGAATGCTGATGAAAGTTCCCTGTGTCGCGAGGACAGGACAGATCACCATTACTCACGGCAGTATGTCAGCCTTCTCAGCCAAAAAGACGGCATCATGAATCGGCCGCTTCTACCAAGTGGTGCCAGCTATACTGTCAGCCCATTGCGGACTTGTTTTATGTTATATGTGGGGAACGATCATGGCGTCCGTGTGCACGCCAGAGGTCACTGAGTTCATCTCACTTTAGGGTGCTTGAATACGTTCTTGGCGTACATTCTTCCTTAGTGATCGATCTCTTTCAGCTTGGGAATAGCTCCGGCAATTTTTCCTCGCAAAATTAAATTCGTACGGCTTCTTGTAGGGTATCCTTGGCTGATCCTCCGTTGTAAAGCATCAACGTAAACAGAGTTCTCCAAAACTTCCAAAGGATTAGAATTTGGGCCTCATGAAAGTGCTAACACTTTTGAGTTTCAAAAACCTTATTTAGTCCAATACCTGTCAAATAGACGTTCTTCACTCAAGCCATTCAAATGACAGTATTGAAGTAACTGCATTCGGTGTCCCTGCAGCAACTCTTCCCCGCTCCCGACGGGAGCTCTCTGAGGAAAAAAGTAGAGCAATTTACGAAAAGAATTTCGGAAAAATGATGGGAGGTTGGAAAGCATCAGGAAGACTATAGAGATGGAGGGAAACTCGTATCAAAGCGAGAAATGTGAGATGGTAAGGTATTTTGCAGGAATTCCCCCTTGCCACCCCTCCCCCAACGGCAACACGTGCACTGTCACCGGCAGCTAATGTATATATCAGCGTTTTCCTAGCTATATGGCTTGGCACGAAGCTGCGCTGCCACGCCGAATCAACTGGGTTCTGGTGCGAGTGCTGCTTACGTGACCCCCTTCCAGTACCTCTGCCGCCACTCACACCGCTGCTAATGCGAAGGCATTGTATTGTTGTACAGCCGAACCACCTGCAGCACCCTCGCACAATTTCTGCTTCCCATCGAGTTGCAATTTTGACTAAACCTGAATCCAATGGATGGTATGATTTGGAAAATATGAACCTGTTGATCTAGCACATTACACTCTTATCCTGGAGATGGAGTAGGCGTGACATCTGAACATGGCATACAATAGGTTGCTGGTGGGATATTCCAGTTTTAGACAACTGCCATCTTGTTCAATGTTTAACGGGGACATGACCACAATTGTGCCAATGAAAATATCACACTAAGAGCACAGCCTCCGCCTCGCTCAGATTGAGTAGGCAGCCACGCCTACCACATCTCAGGATCTCAAGTATACCTGCAATCCGTGCAAACGTTTCGGACAAAATTAATTAGTGGAGACGATCTCTTCATCAGAGCTTGAAGGTGATATTCCTATCGGTAGCATTTCAATTTTTAACGGTTAGCACATCAGCCCGCAAATTGAGATGTTCAGTCTTTAAGCTTGGATGAAACAGAACTTTTTGCCCAGGATTCAGCTTTCTACTTGTCGAGCTGTTGCCTAGCGCTGATCACGTCCTTCTGAATAGAGAAAGCATTCGGGTCCCATTCGCATAATTCCAGGCATACAGCACCTACCTGGCCTGTGCAGTCAATTGCGGCTTATGTCTAGAGCAGTATTTTTGTGCTCTCGAACAAGCTATGTAATACCGAAGGAAATGAGCGTTTATTTAGAATAGGCGCATACGCTATCACGATTGATTGTTTGTTGTTTACCACCACGGCCTGTACCTGTAAATAATTGTTCCATTGCCACTTGCTGGTAAAGCTATATCCACAACAGATGGATTTTTTGGATTTTTTTACCACATGAGTGATAAAACCCCTAAATCGCCACAAAGCGCCTTCTTACGGTGCGCTATGTATGCGCCAGTGTACATTAACTTGAAAGCTTTGGAATTCGCATCTCTTCCAGTTTTTCCAGAAGAAAGATGTTAGATAATTTGGTATTCGAAGCAGTAAGGTTACTTTATTAAGAAAAATAAAGACAAGCGAACATAGCACATCCAGTAACCATCCTAATGAGTTTCCTATTTCCGCTCTTTTTTGGTGAGTAGATGAGAAAATCGCACGAAATTCACGTACAAGCCACCCTTGACTGAGCTTGTTAAGTCAAAGCTTACTTATGACGTGGTAAGAATATTTCCATCACTTCATTGCCTTTTTTTTGTCTCAATACTGGTAACTGAAAAACAAGGCGCATTTCCTTCAACGTTCCATCGTAATGGTTATTTTGCTTAATGTCATGCGTGCAGTTTCGTTTTGTATATGGCTAGTTGTCATAGTGAAGTGAGCGTGCTAACTACCACCTGTGTTCCACTGTTTCCTCTCGTATTATTGTAAGTAGATCATAGGTAAAACCTTTTTCTCTTTTACAGCCGTGCCAACTATGACCTATTTGAACGATAGCAGTTTAATATTTTTTTATTGCAGAAAATATCTAATTTTTCGTGCATATTATGTTTGAAATATTTTGTGTTGGTTGAGAATGAGCGAAATACGAATTTCTAACCACAAAGCCATTATTAGGCCGTGGAAGTTTTTGCGGTTTCTATTTGTGATAGTGGACAGCAGGTGTCTAACAATAAACCCAACTGTATGTCTTGGCACGGGCACAGAGTCTAGAAAAAGTGCCCAATCATGAAAGGAACACGTGATAGGTAAGGTGGGTGGATAGCATATTCATAGCCCGGATGGCTTCAGTTTTTTGAGTTGTATAAAAAAAGTTTGAAATTGCTTTAGTCGTTTTCCTAAGGCTGCGCTGATAGTTTGCGGCAGCATACATCATTCTGCGTTCATACTTTGTGGCATACACCAGTTAACAATAGCGTCCACCAGCGTTCTGGGCGTCCGGCATTTCAGCGACTAGGAAAGTTTGGATATCGATGCAGCGTCTGCCATTGTCTATCGGCGTCTGCCAGCGTTGGCCAGCGACCAGCAGCGTTCGGGAGTGAAGTATGGGGCGAGAGGGGGATAGCAGACAGCTTGTAGAGTATGGGAAAATAGGAGGGAGGAGACAGCTGGATCAGGGATGGTGAAATTACGGCATGTGCAACCGCACCGTACTACTGCGCGACACCGTGCTCTTAGTCACTAGTGGACGCTGCCGCAAAGTATGAACGCATACTGAAGCATGAGTTTTTATTCAGAATTACCCCTTACAATTGATATAGTTTGATTTCATTTGACTTCATATATTATTTTTATGGCTCTGATATTTTACAACACATTCTTCTCACGAAATTCAAGAAGGGGCGATTTATACAGTTCGCTTAGTTTGTAAGTAAAAATGTAGACAGTAAAGAACGCATAAGAGAGAAGAGCATGGAATTACAAGCAGCTCCAAAGATCGTGAAGAGTAAACGGACTTTCAAAGCCTATTATTCTGACTTTGACCACCCATCTCCCTAATACGATTTTCTGACAAATCTCTGTTTACCATTGTTTTGTTTAGAAACTCATTATCTCTCATCATCTCAGTAAGTATTCCTCACAAACCTATCTCATTTTTGAGCAGCTCTATGACCCATTCTTTTGAAAATGTTCGAATGTTTTTATTAAGGATTGTTCTTCATGATCTCAATACGACGTTGATCACGGATGGCAGTGGACTGCAGTGCTGATCAGGTCCTTTTCAAGATTCACTTTCCTATTTATGAGAATGATATGATTCAAATCTCAATCTTCAGCGGCTGAGTAATATGATAGTTGAATTTTTTCCTAACTCCAGGAAAGCCAGTTCGGCTGGAGCTTTTTTAAAACTGCTAAAATAATATAAGATACTACTGTGGCAGGGACGATACTACACCTATTGAGATAATTCTTAGGAATAAAGAGACCGCTCGTCGTTGAGGGTCGAAATGGCGTCCTCAGTGAGAAACTTCCTCCTTCTACCGATATGAGGAGTCAAAAAACTCCCTGTTGGGAGTTAGAACCTTTCTCGTTTTCAAAAGCCCGCAAAGGCTCCGTTGTAGGTCTATCATATCAAAAATTTGCCCGTCGCCGATAATGACTAGAGGAATTTTCGAAAGCAAGTTTTTGTGCTTTCAATGGACACACCTTCGTCCACATGTAGCCCAGAGCCGGAGAGCATGTAAGGATTCGAAAACCAGAAAATTTCATCCTTCCGAAAATCGTAGTACTTTACTCACTTTAGCCCGAGGTCTACTGTAGCAAGCATTCGCTTGTGGAGGATTTAGGCTCGAGAGTTCGCTTCTTCTGCAATTAAATGGTACCACCACCACATTGCCCACATTTGTGGTATATAGGAACCCGGAAAATCTCCCACTACAATTTTCCGCTCGTGGTACATAGAAGCTGAAGCCCGAAGGCACTAATCTACTATACCAAACATTCCGCGCAGGAAGAATCACAAAAGGAAGAGCAAGAATAATCTATCAATAGCCGTCGATAGCCGATTAGGATCATTGGAGCGATTGTGAAAAGGTCTTTTGGTAGCAGTTCGACTTCGACAAAATTCTAGCATCCCATCTTCAGAACGCGCCACGTACTCAACTCTCACTCAAAATTGGAAAATTAGCGGAATATAAACCTCTGACTCAGCTGAACAGCTCCCTGCCGTGCTTAGACTAAGGCAGCTTATAGCTGTGATGTAGTTTCACTTACTTTTACTATTTTGTCATGAATTCCTTCGCGACAACCTCGTCAGAAAGACCGCGCTACAAGGCAGGGCATAAAAGTGACGGCAGTATCCCACAAACGTTGCCTTTTTATGCTCACCATTGGCACCCACTCATATGACCTTTTCTACCTCAGTAGTCAAGTCACAACAGGCTGCTCAAATCCGTTATATTCTTTTTAGCTACACGTTTTGGGACATCCCGTCCACCACCTCTGCGTAGTAACTTAACGCAACCTAAGGTAGTAACTCGGTAATTCGAAAGAAATGAGAACTTCAGCGATATATGGCCATGCTTTTCAGAGTTTATACGGTCCCCAGCGTAATGTATTCAAGGTGATCATTCTCTATTTATAAACCAGTCATAATATATCCATTCTAATAGCTTTTCCTGTTGCGTTCGAGCGTTATAATCAGGTAATGGGATTAGTCACTTCGGAAGGATCTCTTTACTAAGCCCCTGACAAACAAAAATCAATGAAAACATTAAGTGGCTTTTTCAGCAGGGCAGTTGAACTTTGTTAGGACATTCCGAGGAGGAAAGTACGTTCTCATATTGAATTTCAATTTTGATTTTGTTTGAGCCAATGACTTTCCTTTTCCCGGAAATCGAATCCTTTGAGGACAGTAGCCGCTTAAAATTGATACCGAGATTTCCCGCTTCGTGGCACATTGCATGGTTGCATTTTATGAGAAGTGGGTCTCAAAAATTGAGCCCTAGGTACAAGCCAACGGCTGAAACAGACATGAAAACGCAGTTGATAGAGCCCCTTCATTTTGGGTATACTCTACAGCTTGAAAAAGAACAATAAAAATCACGGTAGATACGTGGAACCACTCATAAAAGGTAGAGAAAGTCGAAGGGCCCGAGAATATGTGCCGATCACGTCCATTTCAGGGTGGGAAGATGAGAGGGCACCTTTGGGCAGAATAGGCCTGAGCGCCTCTGTTTCTTAGCATTGAGTTGCGCAATAAAGCAACCTCCTGACAATGTGCTCCATAGCTCAACCACTCGAGGAATGTACCTTTGAAGTGCACTCATGAGATATTGCATTCAAAAATGAGAAATAAGCTTGAGTGAAGCCTAAAAGGGCACTCAGAAATCATGTAGAGCAGAGATGACAAGTTCGGCATAATCGACCTATCAGACTTGAGAGGCCTTGACTCGGGGCGGGACTGTGCTCTGAATTGGACACCCGGTAGACTTTGTAGTCACAGTCAGCGACTGACGCCCTATACCTCAATCACCCTTCAGTGAGCTTTGAACCCCATTTGCTAATTATTCCTCTGAGAACCAAGGAGCTAAAGGGAGCTAGCATTTTTCCGAAACTTGGCGTATTCATTGATTGGGGTTGGGGGGGGGAAGGTCAGTTTATTCATTTGCTGAAGCTTAACTATGACGTGAATGAGTAAGATAGATTATCAGAAAGTTTAGAAAAAAGAAAAGGGTAGATGTGCTTTGACGATCGCTATAATTGTTCTAATCTTCTTTCAGCCCCGTCCAACTCGACGTGATCGCGTTTTCCGGCGAAGAATAACAGATGAAGTGGCTCGGACGAAGGTTGGTTATCTTATCGAAGGATGAACAAAAATTTTGAGATATCTTGAGCCTTGTGAGGCAATAGTCACAATTTTAACCCGTAGTGAAATGTAATCTGGTAGGAAGCAGTAGTAAGGTCTTCAAACCTGTTCAGTTCAGTAGGGAATTCTATGGGCTACTACCAGATTCAGAATACCTACATTTCTTTCTATAGAAAAGAAAAAGTAAACATTAGTTTCAAAGACAAACTGTACACTAGCTTGCCAGGATCCTGGTCCTTGTCATGCGCGAGATGAGTGCCCCGAAGCGATCTTATCGTTTCTTACGCTCGAATGTTCTCGGGAACGGGGCTGGAGGGTAATGACGTTCAGGTGCTAACTGTCAACCCCATTTGTGCAGCGCTTGCGCCATCACCAAAATCCTGCTGCGAAACACGCTATCAGCCGCTATCAGCGGTAGACAACAGCCAGACAAGCATTTGGCTGTTTGGATGTACTTAGGCCTGTGGCAGGCCTTGCGACAGCGCGAGGTGAAGAATGGAATTGGCACTCTAGACCCGCTCCCGTGCAATTTTGACTGAAGGAAGTGGCATGCTACTGCATCTGCACATACATTTATCCCAGACATGGCAAGGACCAAGGTCCATGGTGGTGAGTGTACATTTTGTTTCTAAGCAAATCAATTGATCAGTCATATCACAGGAGTTGTTAAGCAAAACAGTCTATTGAATGAACAAGTTCAGTCTCATGGTTGAAGATTAAATTGTTAAATTTCTGGATAATTTGAATTCAAAGTCACGTTCTTAACCATTTACTAAGAAATTCCTTAGTCAATTTATCATGGGCCCCTGATGGGCCAACAACAAGCAGAGAACTCCCCAAAAAATTGAATTGGTATGCAGAGAACGATGTCTTAGCGCAACTGCGCAATGCACATGTCAAATTTGATTGCACTTTTTCATTCAATTAGACTGTGTTCTTTGAGCGAAAGAGCGAAATGTCATATGTGGTACAATAGAATGGTAAACTGTAATTGTATGGAATTTGCCCTGCTACTGCTTGAGGGCATATTTCGCAATATTGCCAGTGGTAAGTAGTGATTACAGGTGCTAAATGACTAGTTAGTAATGAAAGAAGCGGAAGAAACTGTTGCCCCAAATGACCTTGACCACAGCGCCGAACGTCTTAAACGCCTCAGTGGCTGTTGATTAGTTGACGAAAGGAAGTCATGTTGAAAAAACGGGAAGCTAACAGACTGTGCCCAGAAAGGAGTGATCAGAAAGAAGAGATGAGGGAACAGAAAGATGACTGAGACCACAGATACGATAGACGGACAAGACAATCACAATTTGCCGCGCCGTCGCGCGCGGAGTACTCTGCGGCAGCGCGCGGTGAATTCTCGATGCATTCAACTCTCAATTTCAAATGACCAGCAGTACAAGTCCGTGGGGCGCCGCGCCGCTCGCCACGCCCACCACCGCGGCGTATTGCGATTGTCTTGTCGCACACCGCCACTCATGCCAACCAGGTATGGGCTCACGCGCGCTTGCAGCACTCTTTCAAGCGGCGGAAAAGCGCAATATCTGTGGATGGGGGGGGAGGGGTGGGGGGCAATCACCGCATATGCGTCGGTTAGCAGAGGAATGTTTTCAATATGTTTCAAATTTCCCACAGAATTTCGTAAGCCTCAGAGGCGTGAGACGTACACTTGAAATCCCTGAGGTGGGCGTGGCTGCGTATTCAACTGAACTTAGCGGTGACTACGCCTTTGGAGAGATATCTCCATTTTGACTCTAATGTAGTCAGGTCTCTGTCTAACAAAGAACAAGATAGCGGTTGTCTCAATGATCGCCGCACGAGTAACCAGTTCGTGCGACTTGTTCGCAATGCACGCTACCCGTTTGTGCCCCGGTTCTTAAGGAGTAAGGAGTATAAAACGAAGGCGTGAAACAAATCCGTCAGAAAGCGTGAGCAATGCTCACATTAAAGTCGCAAGTCGCATTTCTAGTGTTGCTTCGCTTATTGTTAGTCGCAATAATGCCCTTCCAAGCTGCTCTTGAAATTGCTTTTGGAGATTTAAAAGCACAATTATAACTCGTTTTTCTCTGATCTTTTCATAGCGCCCCGCCAGATACTTTCTCATCCATTCAGTTATACAGTCACGATCCGCCTGCATACTGAATGCTCGAAATCATCAGAATTGAAAATATTCAGTAATGCCATTTCCATCACAAACACATTATGTTATTGAGTCCTTATAGTTTGCAAAAATTGTTCGGTGACCCCCCTTGCCAAAATGAGCCCATAATTCACTGGATGCAGGAGAGTGTTTTTAACTCACACCGTGACAGAACAGCAGTTGGGCTGGGTAGATTTCGCATTAATCCCTATGGGATGAGCTATTAATCCAGCTGGCATCTTGCTTGCGCATCCGCTCCCTAATTTTTGGCTGTTAATGATAGGCATCTCGCCACAGTGCTGGCAATAAATGAGCCACCGTTGCTTTCTCGGCGTAAATTCAAGTCTCTAGTTAGTTTCTACAGCCCTGGGCTGGAGAAACTGAAATTGAGGGCTAGCTCCCCATTGTCAGCGTTCAATCCAACAGCTTAATCTTAGCGCCAAAGTTGGTCTACCAAGAAAGGGTTGGAGCTAAAGCCTTGTGCGTCAATCAATCCCTTTCTGGGTTGCGCACCGCCTTTTACTCCCATTCAGAATTGCGGCGGGGTACTGAATGCGGTCATGCCTATACATCCACTTGCAAGGGCCAATTCACGTTAATGTCAGTGCTTTTGCTATTGGAGACAGGTCTGCTAACAAATAGTCCTCAGCACATTTGCCTTGAAGGCAAGACCCGCGATCATTTTTCCATCGGAGATAATGGATTAGGGGCTTGCATATAAACGACAAGGTGCTGAGTAACTCGATAGTGAAGAAAAAAAGCAGAAAAAAGGCCACTGCCCTAGATAGAACCCCATTCCGATCCCAAATTGTACATGCCCAATTAACTCTATCTCCAGTCCTCATCTGCACAGCTGAAGTCCCCAAAATAACTCAACGACCGCACAAGTGACGATTTTCATGCTTTTTCGTCCTGCAATCTCGTTTTTCACTGAAAGGCGAGGCCTTGAAGGCGGAGTCTGGAGGCGGAGTCACTGGAAAAAAAGGAGGCGTCACTGAACCTATATTGCGCTATAGCGCCCCTCCCTTACAATTTTGCTGTCGCGAAACTGGTATAACTGTTTGTTGCGGACCATATTACCCTCCCGTTGCCATATTTTAAACTTCTATACCTGATCGCGGATCGAGGTTTTACAAGACGGATCCTTCAGAATAGTCAGGTGACCCTACCAACCGGACGTGTGTGCCGTAAAGAAACCCACTGGCTCCAGTGCATCAGATCTCCACGAGTTTTTTTTAAACTAAAAAAATTTTTGTTCACCAAATTTATTATCTAACTTTTTTTCTCCTGAATATAGAAGCAGAATCAATTGGTTTCCAGGCCTGCACCGTGCTCGTATGTCTACTTAGCGTTTTAATATTCTATTTCATCAGCACAATACTGCCAGAGAATCTTGGTAGTAAGCAGGATTTTGACAATGAAAACGCGACAATATAGTAATTTTGTAATTGTTTTCCCATTTCTGTATGTAAAGTGTGATCTCTTTACTTGTAATTTTTGAAGTGTCTGTGTTAAATAAAGCTAGTTCAGTATTATGAAGAAGTGTCAGTTAAAAATGGGTGCGATACATACAGTCCTGTTCGCTGCGGATGATGGGGCTTGTGAGGAAGGATGAGTTTGGCGTGGTGCCCACCCCGATTTGCGTCAGTTGTCGAAGGGCGCCAGCGACAATCTGCATCCTATCGCTGCTGAACTGATTGGTCACTTTATTATTTTCTTTCTGCTGCCAGATTCTAGAAGAGGATTAACCTAACAAGTCAGGTGCTGATGTCAACCAGAACCGTAGCGTTTTGTCATTGCAAAACCTGCTCCATTCAGAGAAAACCTGCCGCCTGCGGAACGAATCCTAAAAATACCATCGTTCAGTCAACCCCAGTTCCGGAACTGTTTTTGAGCTATTAGACCCTGATCGGAGAAACACAGCATAGCATACAAGGTAGCAGTATCAGAGTGCTGTGTAGTCGGTGATTTCTAGTGAGGCTTCGTCGATTTATGTTCCACCACAGCAAAGCCGGTTCAGGTTTCAATTTTCAGCTTCATTACATGCTTCGCAACATCTGAAGAGGAACAAGTTTTTATGAGGTAACAAGTAAACAAAAAAAAGAAGAAAAACGCCAAGAAAGAAAGCAAGACCTCATATACCACAAATGACGAAAACCCGACTTTTTTAACGTGGACTGAGGATTGGGTATCGTTACAGCTCTGCTTACCATGATTCACTCCAGAAGGGAGAATGAAGAAAAAGTCAAAACACAAAAAAATTGACGAAACTCGCGCCCCAATAACCTTCACGGTCGCTGAAAGCAAGCTCGAACTTCTACCGTCTAACCCTGGAAAAAAAGAAGAAAAACATCAAGAAACCTGGACGGTGTATGACAATAAATTGACCGGCACGCCGTGTACAGCTGTCCATAAACATCGGTCCTGCTGTAAGTGTAAGTTGCTCCGCTCAAACTCCAGACGAGGTTGATGAATTAATTTTACTGGTTCACATTCCGCCGAGAAGTCCTTCTTCAGAGCCCAAAAGGATCGAAGCAAATTATGACTACCAGACTAAATGTCTCTACTACTTTACTGAAGTTCGTTGACAATGCAGACCACCATCCATACATTCAATATCCCTGAGATGCGGTAGGCGTGGCTGCGAACTGAACGTGACTGCGGTTGAGTTTTCGTGAGATATTTTCGTTTTGGGCAGTTCTAGTTATGTCTGTGTCCGATACAGAACAAGATGAACGTTGCCTCAAACTGAAATATCCCACAAGTTATGTCCAAATGCCACGCCTACTCTGTCTCTGAGATAAGGGGTGTAAACAGGGCGCCTTAGCAACGCAGTCCGGCTTTCTATACTAACAAGCCGGTAGTGAGACCGCCCTGGACTAGCAGTTCAAATTAGTGCACTTATTAAGTATGTTGTGAAACATGAAAACGCTGTTCCGTCTGAGCCTGAGATATATTGGAAACCAGTTGAGCATCTTATTCGTAATTAGACCCTGAGGTATCCTTCTATATGTAAACCCTAGGGATCTAATGAACAAATTTCGTGTCAAGTTTTTCTGCACCCTTCTAACTTTTCAATCAACAACTTTTCGCGGGGAAAATAAACACATGTACCATATATACTCGAAATCCCTGAGATGAGGTAGGCATGGCTGCGTACTACAACAAAACGTCGTGGTAGCTGTGCTTTCAAAGATTCTCATTTTGACCCAGGTGTGGTCACGTCTCTGTCCAACAAAACAACGCTGTGGCGGTTGTCTCAGACTGAAATATCCCACGAGTAACCAGTTCTGTGCCATGTTCGAATGCCACGCCTACCCCGTCTCAGAGATAAGGATTATTTATGCGTTGGACGCACATAAGTTTCGCATACCTTTATAAGTCCCACGGATTTTTGGAAACGAGTCGAGCCCAAGCTTTTGACAGAGTCAACTACTGCAGCACCATGAGCACGCCTAGTATTGAATGTCAGCGAAGAATTGGCTGGATTGGCAAGGGTGTAGGATTGGATGCCCTTACACCACTCTATCATATTACGGAACACTGTTATCACTTGTGTTTTCTCAAGAGGAGGATCCAGGGAGGGGGGGGGGCAGATCGTGACGTGGCGTGTTCTCGCGGTCACTGGAGATACATAACTCGAATGAAATACGAAATAAGAAATGAACTTAGAGAAACCGGTCTGGGCTTGCCCTTCAAGTGAGGGCGAACGGGTTTGTTCAAGGTATTCTGGGCTTTCCTGTCAAAGAACTTATACTACATTTTCCTGATGGTGTAAAGTGCAGCATTCCTCTGCAAAGCCCGCGAGGATGTCGCATTCGGTCGCGCCGTCGGGACAGAGGTGATTCAGCTGAAGAAACCGAGTGCTGAAGAAAAACGAGGGAAGACAGTAAATTCCTGAGCCCCACTGGAACCACTGGATCACATCGGTTTGCAAGGGCAAGCGTTATTTTGAAGTCTTAACTTTCAAACACCTCACCGTGGGAGTCGAGTGCATGGCGCCCACAAATTAGAAATCAGCTGTTGATGAGCAAACGAATGAACGAAAGGAAAGGGCCGTAAACACCGCCATGTTACTCATCCTGATCCTATACCCTACAAGGTATAATTACCTTCATTTTTAAATGCGATGAACATTTCACGTGCAAAATGCTTTTTTTAATTTCATGCCCTTAGATAACAAATATTTTTATGAGCAATTAGGTCAGGGTCGTAATATTATAAGTGGTTCTGTCCCAGTTTCATGTAGTCCAGTTGTTTCATGACATTAATTAATTTTGATGAAATAGATGGGTAACAATATAGAATGCAAATGAAAGAAAAATGAAGGAGACCATCAAAAAAGGCAAAACCTCTGTTGCAGTATCAAGAAACTTCCCGTGCCCATGTTGTGTTCTATGTGCGACTTTGCGACTAGATGTACCTTGTACCCTTGAAAATACATAGCTGTTAAATAGGTATTACAAATAGCAAATAGGAGGAAGATTTGCTGCTGCTCCGCGATATATCGCCACAAGAAATGACCTACTAATACGAAATGAAACAGTGGCAGGATTGAGCCAGTTAAAGGCAGAACCCGCGATTATTCGCCATCTCAGATAGTGGATTAGGGGTTCCATATAGACGACAAGGGGTTGAGTAACTCGACAGTGAAGAAAAAAAAGCACAAAAAACATGCCACCTGCCCTAGATAGAACCCCATTTCGATCCCAGTTTGTACGTGCCCAATTAACTCTATCTCCAACACTACGCCCTCATCCGCACAGCTAATTCTCCACTGAAAGCCGGGCATTGGAGGCGGAGTCTGGAGGCGGAGTCACTAGAAAAATGAGAAACCTAAATTGCGCTATAGCGCCCTCCCTTGGAATTTTTTGCCGCGAAACCGGATAACAAGGTTAGGTTGTCTCAACTGACTACTAACCTCACGACTCCCCTCATTTTCTGACTGTCGATAGACGCATGATTCGCAGGGCGGACCTTACCTCTTAAGCGTAGCCAGGTAGGCCAAGGATAATATTTTGGATCCCGTTAAAATCAGAGAAGCATAGGTCCAAATAACCAAACAGGTGAGAAAAAAGGAAACAATGATTTTTTTGAAACATTATTTGATCTAATTCGCCCGGCACGAAAATGGACGAGAGAGTACGCCCCCAGGATTACTCAACCTAAATTGGCGAAAAGGCAAGTGCCTTCTATTCCAAGCAGTAAAGAGCTGTTCCTTTGAAGCGATGTTTTCGTTGAGGCTCGTCACTTTGTTTTGGCCAGCACAAGGCAGAATAACAATATTCTGGTGAAAAAGCATCCTCAGCCATGATCTAATGGATTGCGCAGCCACGCACTCCCCATCCCCATGATTGGAATGCGGCTCATTACTGGTCAGCAATCAATGCGGAAAAATGCAGCGCAAAAACGAAAAAAAGCACCATGTCAACTCTAAGCATCGTGCCCACTGAGCTTCACGCGCTGACACTGACAAAGCCACGTAAGTTCATGACATGCTCTCTCATTGAGAGGACGCAGACGTGCAGACGAGTGTGGTCCTCGCTAAAATGTAGCGACCATAGGATCGAGAGTTACCATAAAATAAAAGCAACAAGTTCTACTGCCTACTGCAAAATATTCCATCAAACTAAAACATCCATGTGGGGGTAAAAACAAAGGTTCATGGCACCGAAGATCTCCCAGAAAGCATGGCACTGCCATGAACTTCCACAGGAATCTGCGTTTCACTTTTTCAATCTGAGATGAAGTGTTGCCATCTACACAATTCTTTACGGTGTCCGGAAAAACCGGTTGAATAACCATTTGAAAAAAGTCTTGAATGCAACCCATTAGCTTCTACCCCCTGCAGAATCCATGTCACATAACATGAACACATTAAATGAACATCGTGTAAACTGGCATGCTCTTTTCGTAATGAAAGTTCATGTCACGGTTCCCATTTTGGGGATCTCTGCTCCACGTTATCCCATTGAAAAGGACTCTTGTCCACTCAGATGATTCATAATATTGAAATAAAAGAAGGATTGAAAAAAGGATAAAGTCTTCGCCGTTAATCAATCCCTTTGTGGGATGCGGCACGCATTCTACTTCCATTCAGAATCGTAGTGGCTTATTGAATGCGATGTGGCCTATACAATGACTTGCGGGGGCCAGCCGATGTACAAGTCAGTGTTTTATCCTCCCAGACGAATCTGGTACCAATTTACCGTCCCCGGAGGGTACAAGGCTTACCTGGCCTAGGGAGTCGATCCGGGGTTCAAACCCAGGACCGAGCAAGTGGTGGGGGCGCCACTTGTCACTACACTACCTCCTGCCGCAAGTACCTCGAAAAAAAAACATGCCAACCTGCTCTAGATAGAACCCCTTCCGATCCCAATTTGTCCAATTACCACCATCTCCAGCATTACGCCTTCATCCGCACGACCGTGCAAGTGCGATGTTCATGCTTTTTCATCCTGCAGCCTCGTTTTTCTCTGAAAGGCCGTCCCTGGAGGCGAAGTCTGGAGGCGGAGTCACTGGAAAAAAAGGAGGCGTCACTAAACCTATTTTGCGTTATAGAACCCTACACTTTTTTGCTGCGGAACCGGTACAGTGTTGTTCGTAGCGGACGACACGATCCTCTCGACGCCATATTTTCAAATTCTATACTTGATCGCGAACCGTGCCTTAAACAGTCGGCCCGATGGTTTCCTACTTAGCCTAAAATGCTAGTAGGGGGGGGGGGTGTAGGTCAGGACTCCACGAGAGGTCACGGCTGCCATCTCTCGCCTCGCCGTGCGCGATG
>MU912042.1:27014-62723 GCA_036418165.1 Cooperia oncophora
ATTTGCCAAAAGGTTTCACTTTCAATTTACTGTTCAAATCAAGCAACATGAATTTTTCGTCTGTTTTCTACCGTAATCATTGAAGTCTCACTGAATTTTCAATCTGTTGAGCTTGCATTACTGTACTGTATTACCAAAGTAATTTCCATTCTGGTAACAGGAAGAATCGGCGACAAAAAGACGTGATGTGAGTGGTCCGAATGCGTTGCAATATTAGACGGATATTCACGCTTGCCTTTGTCGCCTTTGGCGCAACGCTTGTTCTTCTGTCATTACCTCGGGACAATTTTGGACGTGAGTTTTGCTCGATCGATGAATTGGATCGATACATTGGTTGGAAGGAGGTTCTGAATCCTGTGATGTTCCTCCAAAATGAAGTAATCATAAAAACCTCTCATTTGATAATGTTCCTCAGTAATAATACTTTCTACTAACAAACTCATAACCAACTGACCAAAAAGAAACTGAGTGTATACTAAAAGTAGAGCGCTGTTTAGCTTGATGTATTTTGCACTTTTGTTACTTTGCTCACAGGAATTGGCAGGTCTTTACAGGGTGGCCTGTACAAAGCTGAGTACTAATAGATGCCCTCACCAAGCCGAACTGCGCCAAAATAGTAATACTTTTGTGTGATTCATGATATTGGTCCCCATTACGTTACTGACCAGTAATACTTCTATGTAATTCAATGCCCTGGTCCCGGTAATATCCAGAGTAAACGCTTCAGGTGAAATACAACGCCTCAAGGCGTCTTCACTAGCATTCTGAAACATAACCTCAATTGACAAATATAACAGTGAAGTAATTTTTTGAAAGGTAAGTATGCTTTTCCGCATCTGCCACCTCTCACTGCTTGCTTATTGTTTACTTGTTTTGTGACTTGTTTGATTGTATTAATTATATTTGAGCCATACTCAAAAGAAACACGTGACAGTACTTTTTGAAGCCGTGATATAGTTAGATATAACGGAAGCAATAGAAAAGCAAACAAAAATGAAATCAAATTTTGATTTCTGATTTTTCTCTGTTTACTTGCCTATCAGTCATCGGATTGATTTTCGGAGGAACATCTGTTTGCTGAGACGAACTTTTTGCAAACAGTGTATTTGTCAACTTGTTTATTATTTATTTATTCGAATTCACCAAATATTCTGGTTGCTCAATATTCCGTACTTAAAGTCCGCTTTTTTTTCTGGTGATTCCACTTGTTTCGAATAGACATTACTGCTGTCCGGAAACTTCAATTTATTTTCGCACAATTGCTCTTTGGAGCGATCGATAACGGCGAAGGTAAATGAATTAGGTTATCTTATTAGTTCAACCTTTTTCATTTTTGGGATATTTGGATTTTGTTTATGGTGAGCTTCCACGTTCAACTTCTTTTCATGTTTCGAATACTTGAGGTACTTGAGTTTTCGTCCATCAGGTTACAATTCAGCTTATTTTTTGTTTACGTTAACTTAACATTCTACGAATATTTAAGTTGGTCGCCCATTAGGACAACTTGCATGTTCTGCTTCTTTTGATTTTTTTTCGAAATTCTGAATTTCTCGTTTGTTCTCTGGAATTATTGATTAATAGAGAATTGTCTTTTCATGTAACAGTATGCCTGTCGATCGCGCTTGTGCATTCTATAAACATTGGCGCGTGCAAAACATTCTTTTATCAATCCGTATCGCTCTTTAGAATCGATAAACAATATTATGAATAAACAATTATTTGATCAGGAAAACTCGGATCCAATCGATTAAGGTCCGAGTCATAGATTTGCCCCAAGAACACACCGGTTGTCGGGAAATTGCCAAGGGAAAAAGTGGTGCCTTTGAAGGGGCAAAGAACAACGCGCGACAATGACGAGTGTCGTTGAAGTGATGTTTTGTGGATGTGGCGGCCTTTGTTTGGGTTCTACTTGTGATCTCATGAAAGACCTTTACGAAATAGCAATTATTCCATTATTTATTACCCGTGATTTCACCTTGATCCACTAAATGAACGCTTTTGATTCCCTGCAACTCTTTTTAATCGATTTTCGTGCAGTTTCTTCTACTAGTAATTTCCATGACGTTTCTTCGTCGCTCACTCTCTTAAATTTATGATCCTCTTGCTGAGCCTTCTGCATTGCAGGTTTTTTTTTGTCGAAAAGTGCTTGGAAAAAGAAAAATCGATAATGTGAATTGCTTCTAGTAAGACTACTGGTAACTAATGGCTATTTCCCATTCGCGAGAAAAAGGAGAACCAATCAAAAGCATTGCCTCATTCGCGCACACAATAATTTTAGGCAGCAAAATGATCCTCCGGTAACTTTCTCGTTTTAGCGACTAGTTTTCGTTGTTTGGCGCCTTTATCGTACCTAAAATCGGTGCCCTCTATGTCTCTATAAACTAGTATATATTTTTGGCGAATTTTTCAAATATTTCTCATGTCTCGCGGCAAGGGAGGTAGTTACGCAGGGGATGAGCAAATCGGTTTATGTAAATTAGCTGATTAACCAGTATTTATAGGGTGACTCTTTCCTATCTCATGGAAACAAACGAAACGAATATCATCGTTAGTCAATGGTTAACCCTGGGAACAGCTGATCAACTCGGTAACGGTCGGGCCTAACCTTAGCCAGCCGATTTGATCCGCCGCTTGCGTCACATCTTTTCTAACCGCGGCTTATATGAGATGAAGCGCCATCCTCACCGGGCCATCGCTGGAGGGAGAGGGCTCATATTTCCTATTGAGAAATATGTTTTCAGTTGACGACTTTTCTCATTTTTTCATTCCCCGTGGACCATATACCTCCCCCCCTTTCGCGTCTGATGGCTTTTTTGGAACACCAGTATACTTCTGTAAAAAAAATCCGGAAAAGTGGTAGGAACTCGGGAGGATTGAGGAATGGTAGGTAAGATGGGAAGTGGAGAAGGAGGAGGTCGTACCAGGCGATCGAGTTTTTGAGGCCGCAGTGGCAGGACTCGTGCTGATCCCCACACTAGTGCTCAGCTCTTTACACCTTAGTCTGAGAATTAGGCGGTTAGGCGGTAAACTTTAATGCCTGCATATCTTCCTCCCCCCCCACCTCCCATTTCGGGTGTGGTTTATGGCAGCGTGCATTAATGTTGAGCGAAACATATCGAGTGAAGGTATTTGGTCGCTGGAAGAGGGGTTTGTATGTGGCCCGAGAGAAATTTTTTTTTTCATTTTTTCATTCAATTTTTCCTGTTCTAGCCCCTCCTCCTCCGCTCGCCAACGACAAAAGTTAAGAAAACTAGGAGAGCGTGGGTGAGTTGAGAGAGCAGGTCGAACCGGAGCGGGGCATTAGGGGAGGGGAAGGAGTCCATTTCACCCAATCCGCTTTTATACCCTGGTTAGGCATCCAAGAGCGGCGGCATAGTGCTCGAGCCCGTGTTCCTAGCTAGTTGACTCGACGCAGGACTTTTCTATCAATTCCAATACACTCCATATCTCCGAGGAGAGAAGGGCGTGGCCGCGTTCTTCATTGGAATATGGCATACGGAGCGTATTCAGTGTCACAAATCCGTCTGGGACAAATTTCACTTCGTTTTGTTCAGGACAAAGGCATGATCACAGTTTTCCCAATGTTCCACCATAATCGCAACCGGCAATGAGTACGCAGCCACGCCCTTTCCATCTCCTAGATATGAAGTGTGCTTCATTGCGGTTCACGATGAGGTATGGCTGTCAAGTAAACTATATAGGACGTCGGTTACCATGACGCGATAGATCTATTGTAAAAGTGCTGTGTTAGTCAACTAGCTAGGGACTAGCTGGTTAGCTATTAGCTGGTTTGCGCCTCCGATGTTCCATTATACAATGGCCTTCGAGTTTGTCCTTGAATAGCCCTTGACGCACGGCGATATCCTTTCTCTTTTCGCGAACGCTGTTTTCCCTTCAAAGAGACGATTTTCAATTGACTAAAATGGTTTTCATTAGCTCTTGACTCGTTTGTTTTTCACCCTAACGGAGGTAAACATCACGTCTCCCGAATGGCAAGCATGGAAATGTCAAGGATCCTGAATTTCCACAAGCAAATTGCATGTCTGACATAATGGACGCAAATAACATATGGGCTTGGCGTGCGTGGCAATGTGGTAATGGGTCGAATTTCAGGAGAATGGGATGAAGCTCCACGATCCATCGAGCTACTACAATATGATGGAAGAGGACAGGGTGACAATGCGTTACGTCAGGCCAGAGTTGGACCCCAGATGTCATTCCAAAAGCAACCAAATCCTCCTAGTTTAATTCGGAAAGATACTGTTGAAGATCCATTCGGTTAGTCATTTGCACGAATTTGTAAGGGCAAACTACCAATTAATCATAGCAATCAAGCGGATTAGCCGGGGAACGGGGCCGATAAATTTTTTTGAGGGCGCTATAGAGGTGGATAAATAATGCGTTAGCCGTTCAATTACCGGACATAGCTCTGATAGATTAATCAAGTCCGTTTGCCCTCGTCGACGACCGACGTGAGCTGACTGACACATTCTCACTCAAATCGGCATCTTTCTTCCCTGGCAGGGCCAAGCGATGACAGAGCGACGAAGAGAGATGGCGGAACGCTTCATGTGTTGGGGGAGGGCATGCGTGTGAGTGTGAAGGGGCAACTCACCGCAATGATATTATCGCGTCTTGTTTGCAGACTTTCCGTCACATGTCAATCGGGTGCTGTTAAACAAACTCTATAGATTCATCAAAGGCAGGGATCTAGGTGCATTGACGGCTAAGGAGTGCCATGAAAACACCACATTGGCCAAATACTGGTTGAAAACGAAACAGTACGTTATTCAAGTCATTAAGACATCCAACTTACTTCAATGACCTGCTCTTAATAATGGTTTTTCAGAAAATCTGTTCCAACACGTGATTCTTGGGAGAAATTCTATGCAGAAATTGGTAGTTGTAGTGTATACAATGACGATCGACTAGTTGATGATCTACTTACGGATTTAAATCAGGCTGTAATTAAGGCGGTACATATCATGGATGGTGGAACACAGGTTAGTTAAATTCTATTAGGGTTCCAAGGGCGTGAAAATTCCTAAGTTCCTTCCATTAATGACCCAATTTAGCGAGGCCTCAATTTTTGAGACTGCACTTAGGGTTATGAATTTTTGCGTGTAGGCGTTAAAGCGCGAACCAACGGGCCCGTTCCTAAGTACTTGAGTCACTGCTATTTAGCTGCCCTCATTCCTAATTGAGGTTCTTAGATCAAGCCCTCGAAAAGGCCTCACGTGACAATTTCCGGTCGGCATAGAGCCTCGTTTACCGCTTATTCTTGAGTTATTGCTGGTTTTTCTCTTGTCCCCGACAGACGCATTCCGCGATAGCAAACTGTAGGTATTCGGGTCGAAATACACAGTCTTGTTCACTGCAGAGCTGGGGCTTGTCAGTGGACTGGCTTTGGCGTGACGCCAACACGAACACCACCGACTGTGGAAGCTGGCAGGCGACCACGATTGTTAGAAAACTGACTGGCGCCGTCGAAACCCAGCCCCCCCTGAAACGCCGCAGCTTCCGCGTCAAACAAGACTGCCTATGTATGTAGAGGTTCGAATTAGCAATAAAAAGGAGCCGAAACGACCGCCAATAACACCTCCAATATGGCCCGCTCAGTTTTCAGCATTCGACGAGCAATAGAGACGCAGAGAAGCTTTGTCGGCTGACGGGAAAACGTAAAATTGTGAGCGGTAGCCACAGCACATCAACCATGAGAAAGTCGATAGCAGCTCCACGCTCGTACATTCATGAACCTTTGTGCTAAGTTTTGGCCACTGGAAACTCCTACTGCCCTCACCATAATCTTGTAGTGGCCATAGGGGCACACCCTGGGGACCTGCGCTTGTCATACACGGGATGATTCCACCTCTAA
The DNA here is from genome assembly GCA_036418165.1 of Cooperia oncophora. NCBI lineage: Eukaryota > Metazoa > Nematoda > Chromadorea > Rhabditida > Trichostrongylidae > Cooperia > Cooperia oncophora. The sequence continues at coordinate 32,890 of MU912042.1, forward strand.
GGTAAGACCGCTTCAAATAGACGATTCTGAAGTAAAGGAGGAAACTGTTAGTAGAAGAAAGTATACGTATCGATTTAGAGAATGCAGAATTAAGATAAATGCAGGATCTGCAAAAGAGCGCGAGTGGCGGACAAAGACTTGATAGGAATTGATGGCTCAGTCCTTCCACTGGATCCTGATTCTGCATTATGCTGTGCAGGCCCTGCATTTGTACACTTCCGCAGATTCGTCATTTCTTCCCATAGACACCTATATTTTCTTTTTTTTTCTACAGATTCTGCATTTCTTCCTTTCCGCTAAACTTCTAATCAATACGTACATTTTCTTCTATCCGCAGTTTCCATTTTTCGGAGTTTTCATGTACGGAACCGGCCTAATGGCGTTTCCTAAAGCTCTTTGCACCTCTAGAATGAGCAGGAAACGAGCAGAAAACGTGTGACACACCATGTGTGTCATTCGCAATATGTTGAAACTTGTCCGCGATCTTTTAGAATGCTGTTTAGGCGAAGTTGGTCTTTACGTTTGAGAACGACAAGCAGGCGGTTTTCAAGCCGATGAGGTATGTTGAAGAGTTAATCATCTCCGTCATTGGGCCGTGATAAACGGAGATGCTTTCAGATTTGGCCGCGATTATGAATCAGATCCAAATCATTTCTACTTCAGTGACTTTGAACGGCATAACGCCGAGATTGCCACATTTCATCTGGACAGGTGTGTTTGTGGGGGCGATAGTAGGTATCACATGAGACCTTGTAGAGTGCATTGGCCATAGGATAGCTCAGGGAGTCGGGAGCATTCCATGGGAATGAGGTAGCTCTCAAAAGATTATGTATCCAGATGTGAAACAATGCATGGGAATGAGAAATACGCAAAAAGATTACCATTTGTCAAGAATATTTTGTAGGAAACTGGAACCTCTGCAAAATTGATGATATTCTAATAGACTGGAACCTTTGCAATTTCTATGAAATCTTAATCAAAGGCTATTTAATTTAGATGAACAGTGTAATGTTCCGAAAATTCACTCAAAAAGCGGTGCTGACGTCGTTGAGCGGGTCACCGCGATAGCGCCTGTTCGTGCCGTTCAGGGCACGTCCTGCCATCGGGGAATTTTCGCAAAATCCGATCCCTTCCCTTAAATTATTCTCCTGTGCTACGAGCGTTTCCCTTACCCATCCCTATCTTACCTACCATCATCTCGACCATCTTTCTAAGTTCCTCCTGCTTCCAAACAATTTTCCAGAGTTTTTTTTTCGAAAACTGCCCTTTTTTCCAAAAAAAAAACTGCTGTCGAGTGGGGGATATAGTGCAATTAAAACAGGAAAAAACCGAGGAATGTCAACGACCGGAAACATTTTCACGAGAGCGAAATACAACGCGCCTCCCCTTCCTCCAGCGACCAAATACGCCTCCATGGCTGGAATCCCCAACGAACGACGTGCTCTGGTCTCGCCGTGTGAATCAGGGCTCAGGCTCAGAACGCAGACGGCCGGAATGGCGTAGAGATAGCACGAGACAGAGAGCAACAACGGTGGTAGAGCAATAAAAGGTACAAGAGAACATGTTTTGAGCCAAGGAATGGTTGATTTTCGGTTTTCCCGGGGAGGGGACTTTGAAGTGGGTCGGTCACTTAGCTTAAGTGAAAAGTTGGAATGTATCAGGTCACAATGTTCATAGAACGCCATGCAAACAGGAGGGCGCTGATGCTCAGGGCTACTCTGGTCGTCTGCACTCTGGGCTTAAGTTTTTGGTCAGGGGAAGAGATGCAGGGACCCGCTCACCCAAGTGAGCAAAAAAAAGTTCGAAAACACGAACGTTTTGAAGATTTTTTTATCTTTTGTTTTGCCGTATTCAGACGCTTAGCACCTTCGTCAGGTTCGATGGTGGTTAAAGGCACAGTTCGCGACCGCAAATTGCGGGAAACGGAACTCAAATAGGCACAAAAAAGTGCTAAGTATCTGATTAGCGGAGAAAAGCAGCAGAAAAAGCAGTCCGAAATGTTATAGAGAAAGATAACATAGTGGCTACTAGCTAGTAGCTAGCAGCCGGTGAGGGTCGGCATGGGCCTAAGGGGTGTCCATGGGCCTAATTAGTCAGCTTCTAGCGGAGTTCTTGCCGTTTTTCACATTTTGAAAGTAGCGCCTCAAAAATCGCCTTCCGGATCGTCCGACACATTTGAGAGGTCATAGCCTTATTTTATCGCGGAATATGCCTTTAACTATAGACAATTCGACAAATAATTTAGCAAGTAAGTTAATGCAGCTCGTATGGGCTGGCACCTCATGGGACACCATTGACATACCATTCATTCCGACATAAAATAGCTAACCCACTCTCTACCCTCAAATATTTGATCTGTAGCCTCAAAGTTAGCGGATGTTTTAGCAAAAAAAAATAGTGAGTTTTAGAGTTCTGGGATTCCGACGTGCAGTCCCAACTGTGGGACGAATCGTCAACATGACATCTGAACTGTTCGATAAGGCCGAGAAGAAACTGAAGAAAACGTTTTTCATCTCACCAGGTAAGCAAGCACGAATATCCATCACTTTAATTCCGATTTCTTTTCAATTCCTACCAAAAATTAAATTTTGTTCTCTGCGTTTGTGAAATTTACTAGTAAACTGAAAGTTTCACTTCAACACTAGCAGACGAGATTTCAAAGGAGATAAAGAAGGAATGAACAAAGTAGTATGTACAACAATACCGTAAAAGGCAGAACAAAATCAAGAGACGAATAACTGGAATGGTGATTGAAAAAAAAATAAAATCGGATTAAAGAGAAGCCGATTATATCGATAAAAGTCTTTGCTTTTACTTCCCGGCCACTAACTTCCCGTTCAGTTCAAACGATGGCTTTCCTTTTTTAGGGTATAAGTCGCACTCCTTGGGGTCAGAGTTGCAGTGGTCCTACAACACCATAGGTGGTAGCGCCCACGCTGAGGGCAGGAAGCTTCTCTGTATCCAACGTACAGGGCCTATACGAGGGGCGACTTATACTGTGGGAGATAGTGTGTCCTCATGGTATAGGCCTTACCCGTTAGGGTACTTTCAGAGCTGTAGGAACCTTTTCAACGTCATAGATATTTGTGTCTCCGGAAACTGCTCGGTATCCCATTTTTCAACGTTATGCGAAACAGTCATCGCGCCAGAGCGACAGGGCGGCTTGTACGAGCGGGCGGTTTAGACTGTGAGGGACAGGATATTTGTAGGTTGAATGGCTCAGTCCGTAATTGCTCATTATTCAACCATAATTTTTTTGTACTTATTTTCTTGTGAATTATTTGTTAGACTTTTTGGCGTAGGTCCTTTTCGATGCAAGGCTGTTAGATCATTTTATTGGCTTACTTTGAAGTTTGGCGACTTCGATTCCTTCTCTTAGGCTGCAAGAGTCGAAGCATTATATAATCACGATCCTACTGGTGTTCTAGGCTCAAAAGATATCACCTAATTGCAAAGTGGTTACCTACCGTAAAACAGTCTAAGTCTTTGAGACCATCCAGAGACAGGTAATGGGGCGAGATCACATCGCTCGAAAAGCCAGTGCCATTCCTAGGCCAAAAAGTGGTTCAACAACCCCAGCAGAAGAATTTGAAAAACGTTGCTCTTGTTCTATGCTGACGTCTATTCAAAGCCGGGTATTGCATCAGATTAATCTCCTTTCTTTTAGTTGGGATAATTGCCACTTTTCTGACAGTGACCTACTTTCGTTCGATTTTCAGCGAAAAATCACTGTTTCGTGTCACGATGCGATTATTACTGTGATACGACGCATGCGATTTGTGGTCTACCAGATTTGAAAGAAGGATCGGTTCAGGTGTTTTTACCCGACGAAGGTGTCGTACCACGTCGACACAATCGAAGCCCCTATCGGAGGTCAGTTTTTATCGATATCACCCTGATTTCGTATTCCTTCCTATGTATCGATTGATGGAAAGTTCTTAGTAGGTCATGTTAAGCATTACGTGGCGACGTAAATTATTCTCAAGAATGCTGAGTTATGGGCAAACGTCGTGTCCCAGGCGGGAGTCGAACCCGCACCTCAGGTTTCGTTGTGAGTGCTGAGGCTACGGCATAAAAGCCGTTAAGCTGAGAGGGTAAAAGCGGCCCTGGTGGCGTAACGGATAGCGCACTCGCCCGGAAAGCGTGAGGTGCGGGTTCGACTCCCGCCTGGGGCACGACTTTTGCCCATAACTCAGCATTCTTGAGAATAATTTACGTCGCCACGTAATGCTTAACATGACCTACTAAGAACTTTCCATCAATCGATACATAGGAAGGAATACGAAATCAGGGTGATATTCGATAAAAACTGACCTCCGATAGGGGCTTCGATTGTGTCGACGTGGTACGACACCTTCGTCGGGTAAAAACACCTGAACCGATCCTTCTTTCAAATCTGGTAGACCACAAATCGCATGCGTCGTATCACAGTAATAATCGCATCGTGACACGAAACAGTGATTTTTCGCTGAAAATCGAACGAAAGTAGGTCACTGTCAGAAAAGTGGCAATTATCCCAACTAAAAGAAAGGAGATTAATCTGATGCAATACCCGGCTTTGAATAGACGTCAGCATAGAACAAGAGCAACGTTTTTCAAATTCTTCTGCTGGGGTTGTTGAACCACTTTTTGGCCTAGGAATGGCACTGGCTTTTTCGAGCGATGTGATCTCGCCCCATTACCTGTCTCTGGATGGTCTCAAAGACTAGACTGTTTTACGGTAGGTAACCACTTTGCAATTAGGTGATATCTTTTGAGCCTAGAACACCAGTAGGATCGTGATTATATAATGCTTCGACTCTTGCAGCCTAAGAGAAGGAATCGAAGTCGCCAAACTTCAAAGTAAGCCAATAAAATGATCTAACAGCCTTGCATCGAAAAGGACCTACGCCAAAAAGTCTAACAAATAATTCACAAGAAAATAAGTACAAAAAAATTATGGTTGAATAATGAGCAATTACGGACTGAGCCATTCAACCTACAAATATCCTGTCCCTCACAGTCTAAACCGCCCGCTCGTACAAGCCGCCCTGTCGCTCTGGCGCGATGACTGTTTCGCATAACGTTGAAAAATGGGATACCGAGCAGTTTCCGGAGACACAAATATCTATGACGTTGAAAAGGTTCCTACAGCTCTGAAAGTACCCTAACGGGTAAGGCCTATACCATGAGGACACACTATCTCCCACAGTATAAGTCGCCCCTCGTATAGGCCGCCCTGTACGTTTGGATACAGAGAAGCTTCCTGCCCTCAGCGTGGGCGCTACCACCTATGGTGTTGTAGGACCACTGCAACTCTGACCCCAAGGAGTGCGACTTATACCCTAAAAAAGGAAAGCCATCGTTTGAACTGAACGGGAAGTTAGTGGCCGGGAAGTAAAAGCAAAGACTTTTATCGATATAATCGGCTTCTCTTTAATCCGATTTTATTTTTTTTTCAATCACCATTCCAGTTATTCGTCTCTTGATTTTGTTCTGCCTTTTACGGTATTGTTGTACATACTACTTTGTTCATTCCTTCTTTATCTCCTTTGAAATCTCGTGAAACTTTCAGTTTACTAGTAAATTTCACAAACCAGAGAACAAAATTTAATTTTTGGTAGGAATTGAAAAGAAATCGGAATTAAAGTGATGGATATTCGTGCTTGCTTACCTGGTGAGATGAAAAACGTTTTCTTCAGTTTCTTCTCGGCCTTATCGAACAGTTCAGATGTCATGTTGACGATTCGTCCCACAGTTGGGACTGCACGTCGGAATCCCAGAACTCTAAAACTCACTATTTTTTTTTGCTAAAACATCCGCTAACTTTGAGGCTACAGATCAAATATTTGAGGGTAGAGAGTGGGTTAGCTATTTTATGTCGGAATGAATGGTATGTCAATGGTGTCCCATGAGGTGCCAGCCCATACGAGCTGCATTAACTTACTTGCTAAATTATTTGTCGAATTGTCTATAGTTAAAGGCATATTCCGCGATAAAATAAGGCTATGACCTCTCAAATGTGTCGGACGATCCGGAAGGCGATTTTTGAGGCTCTACTTTCAAAATGTGAAAAACGGCAAGAACTCCGCTAGAAGCTGACTAATTAGGCAGAAGCTGACTAATTAGGCCCATGGACACCCCTTAGGCCCATGCCGACCCTCACCGGCTGCTAGCTACTAGCTAGTAGCCACTATGTTATCTTTCTCTATAACATTTCGGACTGCTTTTTCTGCTGCTTTTCTCCGCTAATCAGATACTTAGCACTTTTTTGTGCCTATTTGAGTTCCGTTTCCCGCAATTTGCGGTCGCGAACTGTGCCTTTAAGCACCATCGAACCTGACGAAGGTGCTAAGCGTCTGAATACGGCAAAACAAAAGATAAAAAAATCTTCAAAACGTTCGTGTTTTCGAACTTTTTTTTGCTCACTTGGGTGAGCGGGTCCCTGCATCTCTTCCCCTGACCAAAAACTTAAGCCCAGAGTGCAGACGACCAGAGTAGCCCTGAGCATCAGCGCCCTCCTGTTTGCATGGCGTTCTATGAACATTGTGACCTGATACATTCCAACTTTTCACTTAAGCTAAGTGACCGACCCACTTCAAAGTCCCCTCCCCCGGGAAAACCGAAAATCAACCATTCCTTGGCTCAAAACATGTTCTCTTGTACCTTTTATTGCTCTACCACCGTTGTTGCTCTCTGTCTCGTGCTATCTCTACGCCATTCCGGCCGTCTGCGTTCTGAGCCTGAGCCCTGATTCACACGGCGAGACCAGAGCACGTCGTTCGTTGGGGATTCCCAGCCATGGAGGCGTATTTGGTCGCTGGAGGAAGGGGAGGCGCGTTGTATTTCGCTCTCGTGAAAATGTTTCCGGTCGTTGACATTCCTCGGTTTTTTCCTGTTTTAATTGCACTATATCCCCCACTCGACAGCAGTTTTTTTTTGGAAAAAAGGGCAGTTTTCGAAAAAAAAACTCTGGAAAATTGTTTGGAAGCAGGAGGAACTTAGAAAGATGGTCGAGATGATGGTAGGTAAGATAGGGATGGGTAAGGGAAACGCTCGTAGCACAGGAGAATAATTTAAGGGAAGGGATCGGATTTTGCGAAAATTCCCCGATGGCAGGACGTGCCCTGAACGGCACGAACAGGCGCTATCGCGGTGACCCGCTCAACGACGTCAGCACCGCTTTTTGAGTGAATTTTCGGAACATTACACTGTTCATCTAAATTAAATAGCCTTTGATTAAGATTTCATAGAAATTGCAAAGGTTCCAGTCTATTAGAATATCATCAATTTTGCAGAGGTTCCAGTTTCCTACAAAATATTCTTGACAAATGGTAATCTTTTTGCGTATTTCTCATTCCCATGCATTGTTTCACATCTGGATACATAATCTTTTGAGAGCTACCTCATTCCCATGGAATGCTCCCGACTCCCTGAGCTATCCTATGGCCAATGCACTCTACAAGGTCTCATGTGATACCTACTATCGCCCCCACAAACACACCTGTCCAGATGAAATGTGGCAATCTCGGCGTTATGCCGTTCAAAGTCACTGAAGTAGAAATGATTTGGATCTGATTCATAAGTCGCGGCCAAATCTGAAAGCATCTCCGTTTATCACGGCCCAATGACGGAGATGATTAACTCTTCAACATACCTCATCGGCTTGAAAACCGCCTGCTTGTCGTTCTCAAACGTAAAGACCAACTTCGCCTAAACAGCATTCTAAAAGATCGCGGACAAGTTTCAACATATTGCGAATGACACACATGGTGTGTCACACGTTTTCTGCTCGTTTCCTGCTCATTCTAGAGGTGCAAAGAGCTTTAGGAAACGCCATTAGGCCGGTTCCGTACATGAAAACTCCGAAAAATGGAAACTGCGGATAGAAGAAAATGTACGTATTGATTAGAAGTTTAGCGGAAAGGAAGAAATGCAGAATCTGTAGAAAAAAAAAGAAAATATAGGTGTCTATGGGAAGAAATGACGAATCTGCGGAAGTGTACAAATGCAGGGCCTGCACAGCATAATGCAGAATCAGGATCCAGTGGAAGGACTGAGCCATCAATTCCTATCAAGTCTTTGTCCGCCACTCGCGCTCTTTTGCAGATCCTGCATTTATCTTAATTCTGCATTCTCTAAATCGATACGTATACTTTCTTCTACTAACAGTTTCCTCCTTTACTTCAGAATCGTCTATTTGAAGCGGTCTTACCTTAGAGGTGGAATCATCCCGTGTATGACAAGCGCAGGTCCCCAGGGTGTGCCCCTATGGCCACTACAAGATTATGGTGAGGGCAGTAGGAGTTTCCAGTGGCCAAAACTTAGCACAAAGGTTCATGAATGTACGAGCGTGGAGCTGCTATCGACTTTCTCATGGTTGATGTGCTGTGGCTACCGCTCACAATTTTACGTTTTCCCGTCAGCCGACAAAGCGTCTCTGCGTCTCTATTGCTCGTCGAATGCTGAAAACTGAGCGGGCCATATTGGAGGTGTTATTGGCGGTCGTTTCGGCTCCTTTTTATTGCTAATTCGAACCTCTACATACATAGGCAGTCTTGTTTGACGCGGAAGCTGCGGCGTTTCAGGGGGGCTGGGTTTCGACGGCGCCAGTCAGTTTTCTAACAATCGTGGTCGCCTGCCAGCTTCCACAGTCGGTGGTGTTCGTGTTGGCGTCACGCCAAAGCCAGTCCACTGACAAGCCCCAGCTCTGCAGTGAACAAGACTGTATTTCGACCCGAATACCTACAGTTTGCTATCGCGGAATGCGTCTGTCGGGGACAAGAGAAAAACCAGCAATAACTCAAGAATAAGCGGTAAACGAGGCTCTATGCCGACCGGAAATTGTCACGTGAGGCCTTTTCGAGGGCTTGATCTAAGAACCTCAATTAGGAATGAGGGCAGCTAAATAGCAGTGACTCAAGTACTTAGGAACGGGCCCGTTGGTTCGCCCTTAACGCCTACACGCAAAAATTCATAACCCTAAGTGCAGTCTCAAAAATTGAGGCCTCGCTAAATTGGGTCATTAATGGAAGGAACTTAGGAATTTTCACGCCCTTGGAACCCTAATAGAATTTAACTAACCTGTGTTCCACCATCCATGATATGTACCGCCTTAATTACAGCCTGATTTAAATCCGTAAGTAGATCATCAACTAGTCGATCGTCATTGTATACACTACAACTACCAATTTCTGCATAGAATTTCTCCCAAGAATCACGTGTTGGAACAGATTTTCTGAAAAACCATTATTAAGAGCAGGTCATTGAAGTAAGTTGGATGTCTTAATGACTTGAATAACGTACTGTTTCGTTTTCAACCAGTATTTGGCCAATGTGGTGTTTTCATGGCACTCCTTAGCCGTCAATGCACCTAGATCCCTGCCTTTGATGAATCTATAGAGTTTGTTTAACAGCACCCGATTGACATGTGACGGAAAGTCTGCAAACAAGACGCGATAATATCATTGCGGTGAGTTGCCCCTTCACACTCACACGCATGCCCTCCCCCAACACATGAAGCGTTCCGCCATCTCTCTTCGTCGCTCTGTCATCGCTTGGCCCTGCCAGGGAAGAAAGATGCCGATTTGAGTGAGAATGTGTCAGTCAGCTCACGTCGGTCGTCGACGAGGGCAAACGGACTTGATTAATCTATCAGAGCTATGTCCGGTAATTGAACGGCTAACGCATTATTTATCCACCTCTATAGCGCCCTCAAAAAAATTTATCGGCCCCGTTCCCCGGCTAATCCGCTTGATTGCTATGATTAATTGGTAGTTTGCCCTTACAAATTCGTGCAAATGACTAACCGAATGGATCTTCAACAGTATCTTTCCGAATTAAACTAGGAGGATTTGGTTGCTTTTGGAATGACATCTGGGGTCCAACTCTGGCCTGACGTAACGCATTGTCACCCTGTCCTCTTCCATCATATTGTAGTAGCTCGATGGATCGTGGAGCTTCATCCCATTCTCCTGAAATTCGACCCATTACCACATTGCCACGCACGCCAAGCCCATATGTTATTTGCGTCCATTATGTCAGACATGCAATTTGCTTGTGGAAATTCAGGATCCTTGACATTTCCATGCTTGCCATTCGGGAGACGTGATGTTTACCTCCGTTAGGGTGAAAAACAAACGAGTCAAGAGCTAATGAAAACCATTTTAGTCAATTGAAAATCGTCTCTTTGAAGGGAAAACAGCGTTCGCGAAAAGAGAAAGGATATCGCCGTGCGTCAAGGGCTATTCAAGGACAAACTCGAAGGCCATTGTATAATGGAACATCGGAGGCGCAAACCAGCTAATAGCTAACCAGCTAGTCCCTAGCTAGTTGACTAACACAGCACTTTTACAATAGATCTATCGCGTCATGGTAACCGACGTCCTATATAGTTTACTTGACAGCCATACCTCATCGTGAACCGCAATGAAGCACACTTCATATCTAGGAGATGGAAAGGGCGTGGCTGCGTACTCATTGCCGGTTGCGATTATGGTGGAACATTGGGAAAACTGTGATCATGCCTTTGTCCTGAACAAAACGAAGTGAAATTTGTCCCAGACGGATTTGTGACACTGAATACGCTCCGTATGCCATATTCCAATGAAGAACGCGGCCACGCCCTTCTCTCCTCGGAGATATGGAGTGTATTGGAATTGATAGAAAAGTCCTGCGTCGAGTCAACTAGCTAGGAACACGGGCTCGAGCACTATGCCGCCGCTCTTGGATGCCTAACCAGGGTATAAAAGCGGATTGGGTGAAATGGACTCCTTCCCCTCCCCTAATGCCCCGCTCCGGTTCGACCTGCTCTCTCAACTCACCCACGCTCTCAACTAATTTTCTTAACTTTTGTCGTTGGCGAGCGGAGGAGGAGGGGCTAGAACAGGAAAAATTGAATGAAAAAATGAAAAAAATTTCTCTCGGGCCACATACAAACCCCTCTTCCAGCGACCAAATACCTTCACTCGATATGTTTCGCTCAACATTAATGCACGCTGCCATAAACCACACCCGAAATGGGAGGTGGGGGGGGGAGGAAGATATGCAGGCATAAAAGTTTACCGCCTAACCGCCTAATTCTCAGACTAAGGTGTAAAGAGCTGAGCACTAGTGTGGGGATCAGCACGAGTCCTGCCACTGCGGCCTCAAAAACTCGATCGCCTGGTACGACCTCCTCCTTCTCCACTTCCCATCTTACCTACCATCTTCCTCAATCCTCCCGAGTTCCTACCACTTTTCCGGATTTTTTTTACAGAAGTATACTGGTGTTCCAAAAAAGCCATCAGACGCGAAAGGGGGGAGGTATATGGTCCACGGGGAATGAAAAAATGAGAAAAGTCGTCAACTGAAAACATATTTCTCAATAGGAAATATGAGCCCTCTCCCTCCAGCGACCGAATACGACCCCCTCGATGGGTATCATCAACGTACGACGTGGCCCGGTGAGGATGGCGCTTCATCTCATATAAGCCGCGGTTAGAAAAGATGTGACGCAAGCGGCGGATCAAATCGGCTGGCTAAGGTTAGGCCCGACCGTTACCGAGTTGATCAGCTGTTCCCAGGGTTAACCATTGACTAACGATGATATTCGTTTCGTTTGTTTCCATGAGATAGGAAAGAGTCACCCTATAAATACTGGTTAATCAGCTAATTTACATAAACCGATTTGCTCATCCCCTGCGTAACTACCTCCCTTGCCGCGAGACATGAGAAATATTTGAAAAATTCGCCAAAAATATATACTAGTTTATAGAGACATAGAGGGCACCGATTTTAGGTACGATAAAGGCGCCAAACAACGAAAACTAGTCGCTAAAACGAGAAAGTTACCGGAGGATCATTTTGCTGCCTAAAATTATTGTGTGCGCGAATGAGGCAATGCTTTTGATTGGTTCTCCTTTTTCTCGCGAATGGGAAATAGCCATTAGTTACCAGTAGTCTTACTAGAAGCAATTCACATTATCGATTTTTCTTTTCCAAGCACTTTTCGACAAAAAAAACCTGCAATGCAGAAGGCTCAGCAAGAGGATCATAAATTTAAGAGAGTGAGCGACGAAGAAACGTCATGGAAATTACTAGTAGAAGAAACTGCACGAAAATCGATTAAAAAGAGTTGCAGGGAATCAAAAGCGTTCATTTAGTGGATCAAGGTGAAATCACGGGTAATAAATAATGGAATAATTGCTATTTCGTAAAGGTCTTTCATGAGATCACAAGTAGAACCCAAACAAAGGCCGCCACATCCACAAAACATCACTTCAACGACACTCGTCATTGTCGCGCGTTGTTCTTTGCCCCTTCAAAGGCACCACTTTTTCCCTTGGCAATTTCCCGACAACCGGTGTGTTCTTGGGGCAAATCCATGACTCGGACCTTAATCGATTGGATCCGAGTTTTCCTGATCAAATAATTGTTTATTCATAATATTGTTTATCGATTCTAAAGAGCGATACGGATTGATAAAAGAATGTTTTGCACGCGCCAATGTTTATAGAATGCACAAGCGCGATCGACAGGCATACTGTTACATGAAAAGACAATTCTCTATTAATCAATAATTCCAGAGAACAAACGAGAAATTCAGAATTTCGAAAAAAAATCAAAAGAAGCAGAACATGCAAGTTGTCCTAATGGGCGACCAACTTAAATATTCGTAGAATGTTAAGTTAACGTAAACAAAAAATAAGCTGAATTGTAACCTGATGGACGAAAACTCAAGTACCTCAAGTATTCGAAACATGAAAAGAAGTTGAACGTGGAAGCTCACCATAAACAAAAAATCCAAATATCCCAAAAATGAAAAAGGTTGAACTAATAAGATAACCTAATTCATTTACCTTCGCCGTTATCGATCGCTCCAAAGAGCAATTGTGCGAAAATAAATTGAAGTTTCCGGACAGCAGTAATGTCTATTCGAAACAAGTGGAATCACCAGAAAAAAAAGCGGACTTTAAGTACGGAATATTGAGCAACCAGAATATTTGGTGAATTCGAATAAATAAATAATAAACAAGTTGACAAATACACTGTTTGCAAAAAGTTCGTCTCAGCAAACAGATGTTCCTCCGAAAATCAATCCGATGACTGATAGGCAAGTAAACAGAGAAAAATCAGAAATCAAAATTTGATTTCATTTTTGTTTGCTTTTCTATCGCTTCCGTTATATCTAACTATATCACGGCTTCAAAAAGTACTGTCACGTGTTTCCTTTGAGTATGCTCAAATATAATTAATACAATCAAACAAGTCACAAAACAAGTAAACAATAAGCAAGCAGTGAGAGGTGGCAGATGCGGAAAAGCATACTTACCTTTCAAAAATTACTTCACTGTTATATTTGTCAATTGAGGTTATGTTTCAGAATGCTAGTGAAGACGCCTTGAGGCGTTGTATTTCACTGAAGCGTTTACTCTGGGATATTACCGGGACCAGGGCATTGAATTACATAGAAGTATTACTGGTCAGTAACGTAATGGGGACCAATATCATGAATCACACAAAAGTATTACTATTTTGGCGCAGTTCGGCTTGGTGAGGGCATCTATTAGTACTCAGCTTTGTACAGGCCACCCTGTAAAGACCTGCCAATTCCTGTGAGCAAAGTAACAAAAGTGCAAAATACATCAAGCTAAACAGCGCTCTATTTTAGTATACACTCAGTCAGGGTTATGAGTTTTATAGAAGTATTATTACTGAGGAACATTATCAAATGAGAGGTTTTTTTGATTACTTCATTTTTGAGGAACATCACAGGATCCAGAACCTCCTTCCAACCAATTTATCGATCCAATTCATCGATCGAGCAAAACTCACGTCCAAAATTGTCCCGAGGTAATGACAGAAGAACAAGCGTTGCGCCAAAGGCGACAAAGGCAAGCGTGAATATCCGTCTAATATTGCAACGCATTCGGGACCACTCACATCACGTCTTTTTGTCGCCGATTCTTCCTGTTACCAGAATGGAAATTACTTTGGTAATACAGTACAGTAATGCAAGCTCAACAGATTGAAAATTCAGTGAGACTTCAATGATTACGGTAGAAAACAGACGAAAATTCATGTTGCTTGATTTGAACAGTAAATTGAAAGTGAAACCTTTTGGTAAATCAGCAATGGCGATTTAATCAGAACGATCGATTTATTGATTAGGATTGTATTGTAGCGAAGTAATAGTGATATTCAGGGCAACCGGGCAGGTAGCTACAAAAACGCACATGTCCTAGGTGTGCGTGGGTGGATGAGAACCGGCCGACCCGGCAAATGGAAGGAACTAACATCGATGCTGTGTGATAAGGAATAGCGCCCTTCAACAACACAAATCAAGAGTAGAGGTTACTATATTGTTAGTTTGTTAAAACCAGAAAAAAACAGTTCAATAATGGTAGAAGAAACGTAGAAAATGGTGGTAGAAGAATGGTCAACAGACGTATGGGGAAAAAAACAATGCAATGCTTGAGAACCGGTTCTGATCCATGCAATTTAGCCCGAAATGCTTCGGAATTCGAATGAGTCTATGTGAGTGCGTGTGTGTGCCGTTTTGGCTGAATAACACACGAGTGCGACGAGGTAGAAATCGAAGGTCCATATCGGGACCGTCAAACAAATCGCAAGCCATCCAACATGACGACTGGAATGAAATTAAAGATCAACAGACCACTGAACAAATGCCCGATGACATGGCTGAGGCTTACCCCCCCCCCCTCTCCTCTGGTCGGGAGGGTATCGCCTGACAGAACAAACATTGTTTAACGTGATGCATGCATATGCGCATGTGAAAGTATATGTACATATGTTTGAGAAAGTAGTAAAGAATGGGGACAAATATACGTGAGTGAACGATTGCGTTTAGTGGGGGCAGCTAGGCTTTGCACCTCCCCCCAGTCTCCTGCCTTTCGACAATGAATTAGAACGAGAACACTTAGCTAGTAGGGAATGAATGGCGGAGGCGTATCGGGCTGTTAGACAGGGTGTTCGCTTTCTGGTCCGGTAACAACCCATTTCGTCCTCTGTCCTTTGTACGAGCTGGAAAAAAAACGTTCTTCATACATGTGAAGCATTCGTCTGTTCATAAAGGAACCTGGCGAGGAAAAATTCGCGGGTTACGAGTTATTAGCTAGGACTTAGGACTGAAGAGGCAAAATTCACTACGTGGAAGGTTGCTCCTACCTATAGACCCCACCCCCTCATTTCCATATCCACTAGAACCCTTGCAACTCAACATAGCCTGTTCTATCGCCCATATGCCTACATGGTACAGCATCGTTGTGTGAAACGCATGGGAGGAGTCGTACTTGCCGCTGGGGAGGGGAGGGGGTGGTTTTGGTTGTTGCTGGAAGAGGGGGGGGGTCGTATGCGCCTTTGAGAGAAATTTGCCGCGTTGGAAAACTTTTTCCCCAGTTGTTGACTTTTGATTTTTTTCCCATTTGTTGACTTTTTGCGGTTTTTCCCGTCTCACATTTACTATATATCTCCCCTAGTTTGACTACTATCCAATAGTTCAAAATAGTAATTGGTTACTGACGATCTCCCCCTCCCCCTCGACGGAAATTTTTCGGGAAAAAGTAGCAACTTTTCGGGAACTTTTGGAGAAAACTGGTAGGAAGCTCGGAACATGCAGGAGTGTGTCTGGTAGGTAGGTGTTAAGGAAGGGGGAGGGGGTCGCACCGAGACACGAGACTTTATATTCAAGGCACGTAGGTTGAGGGTCCTATAGAGAGGATTTTAGAAGTTCTAGAAGCTTTATAGAGCAGCTCAAATATTCAATAGCCTTCCCTTCCAGCCTAGGATGACTTGAATATATTATAGTCCCTCCCAGGGCCAAGGCACGTCGTTGGGGATCCCCAGCGAGTGGGTCGTAGTAATCGCCGAGGTAGGAGGTGGGGGGAAGCCGTAATTGCCTTTGAGAGAAATGTTCTCGGTTGTTGGCTTTCTCAGTATTTCCAGTTTTAAGGGCGCTGTGTACCTCCTACGTTCCCCCGCTCGATGACAGTTTCCCTGGAAAGAGCGAAAACTTTCGAGAAAAACCTTGGAAGAAGTGGTGGGAAGTTGGGAAAGTTCAAGAAGATAGGAGGTAGGATATGGGATGGGGAAAAGGCGGTCTACCGGAGGGGAAAAGTGTTTTCTGTTGTTTACTTTTCTCAGCTTTCCCTATTGTGCTTTATATCCCCCTTCTTCGCTCCACGGTATTTTTTCAGGCGACAGTGGAAAATTTTCGAGAAAAAATTTTTTGGAAAAGTGGTAGGGTTGGGAAAAACCAAGAAGATAGCAGGTAGGATATGGGATGGGATGGGGGAAGGAGGGGGGCGCTTACCAAAGATGGATCCTTTGCAATTCATTCCCCAAACCAGAGAGTACCCTGTTTGTATAAGTGGTCGCATGGACCCTGGTGCATTTCCGCCGCGTCACCAAGCTCATAAATAAATAAACAAGCGAAGAAAAATGTCGGTTTGATTATTTGTTTCCATCGGGGAAATGGGAATGGAATTAGCTGCCGTCAATTACCAGAAAAAAGCGAAATTGCAGCGGTGCTGAGCAGGGAAAGAATTGAGCGTGTGGGTGGATAATGTCGATCCCGAGTCGCGACGATGGCGGCGAAGGAGGAATTGCAAGCGTAGTCACGTGCGCTGCATTTGCACCAATTACCCTTCGATCCAACGCGGCGGCACTTTGTTGTAGGTCAACTAAGTAGTAAATACTCTGCTACTTCGCGCGCGATGAAGCGATGCGGGACCAACGATACATCAAAGTATATAGTGCGCCATGAACGGGAGAAATTAGCATTAGAAGTTGTTGTACAGACCAAACACGACTTGATGTGGATTCGGTGTGCGATTTACCGGCTAACAGCCTTGCCGCTAGATGCGCTTTAAAAACCTCGAAGAGTAATCACCAGTCACACCACGATGACCCAAGTTCCAGTCCAGACGGGCTAAAATTCAGAATCCTTCGGTATCGTCGCAAGCAAAAAACCGACCACAAGTGATGGTTTGCCTGAGTTGGTCGCTGAACTTTCCCGAAACCATCTGAGTAATTGCCGTTTCTGTTCCATGTGGGGGGAAAAAGGAGCGCTACTCGTTCCGCTAGCCGGCGGATTCACACAGCAATAAAGTAAGCCTGCGATAGCATTACAGAAAGACAACCAGCAACGCCATGTTGTGCACAAGAAAAAGCCTAGCTGTACAGCGGGGTACAAAAGACTGATAACAAAGCGACATTTTGAGAAAAAGTAATGAGACTGGTACAAATGAGCCCCAGCACCAGCGGTCTCTTCAGAAGGACCGAAAAACTGATTTGCACCCTTTAAAAACTTTGTTATAAAGAAATTCAAGGACGGACATAAGCGCCAGCGTGCACCAAAAATCCTATGCCTTCTATGGAGCGGCTGCGCCTTAGTGAACAAAAGGTCCAGCCAAGGGATAAACGCCTTTGACAGCTATTATCCCTTTCACCCCCGCGCAACCACAACTTTCTTTGCATAGCCTTTCGTGTTTGCCTTGGACCACCGTCATGGGCTATAAATCAGCAGGAAGTCGTGCCAGAGTCAATTAAGGGAAGAGAAACTATGTCAGCGATGCCGACGGGCATGTTTCGTTAATCGAGTAACAACTTGATGAATTATTGGTATTGGAGATCAGGACACGTCCTCCGTTGGAGAACCCTGTGGAGGGGGGGGTCCTATTTAGTCGCTGTATGGAGGAGCGGTCCTATATGGTCTGAAGAAAATTCCTTTCGGCAGTTCATTTTTACTGCCTCACGGTGGTATTCATATCGCTGGGAAAATTTGGTGGGGGGGGGGAGAGGGGCTGGCTCTCATTTGCCGTTTTCGTTGGGACAGGGGAAGGGGTCGTATTTGCCTTAGAGAGATTCGAGGCCGGGAAAAGTTGGAGGAGGGAAGGAGGAGGGGGGAGGGTCGTATTTTTCGAAAACTTTCCCCAGCGGCAAGACGTACCCTGTTGGATATAACAGTAGCTACGGAGTTCTATTATACACGACCAAGGAAACGACTGGCAACTGCCCTCGGATCGGGCGAAATTTTTATGTAACCAGTTATCGAGTGAAGAGTAACACGTCGCGAAACTCTCTGACAAACTGGACAGGTAGAGTGACTAATTGTCGGTTGAGGCGGAAATGGTGAAAAAAGAAATTATCCGCTTTATATGAATAATGGCACGAAATTTGGCAGTAAGTTAGAGCAGATCATTTTGTTGAAAATGCATAACCTTGGCAGAAAACGCTAGCCCGTATGAACAAAAAGGGACCAACCAAACCCGACGGATTTTGGAATACAAACGTAACAATCGCAGCTTCCCACCCCATTCCATGCCTGCCACCCTTGGCGTTCGATTTCGGTAGCATTTGTGAGAAATGGGATTGTGTATGGGACAATAATGGTCGGCTTCCCGGGACAGACGGCCCCTGAAAAACCGGCACATCATTAGCTGAGGATTTTGGTCGATTCCGTACGACTCCCCCACCTTAAGAGGAGGCTTGGTACGACCCCTCCCCTAATTCCCTTCTTTCCCTCCTCTGATACGATCGAGCTGTCGAGCGGGGAGGGGGGGGAGGAGGGATGGGCACATGTGAAACGGGAAAAACCGCGAAGAAAATACGACTCCTATTCCTCATACTTCCTACCACCTTTCCCAGTTTTCCGGAATTTCACGAAATCCCACTTTTCCCCAAGATTTTGCTGTCTCTCGGGAGGGGCGGAGGTAGGAGGGAAAGGGGGATATGCAGCACATGTAAAACAGGAATAACCGTAATATCAACAACCGACCGGGAAAAATCCTTACCAACGCCACGAATTCCTCTCAGACAAGTACCTCCCCTCCCTCCTTTCACAACAATTGAATACGACCCCGCCCCCCTCCGTGAAACAAGGAATATCAAAAAGACTGTCTCAGACCAATTACGACCCCTTCCCCAGTGAGCAAATACGACCCCCTCTTGGGGAATACTCAACGATGATGTGCCCTGCCTCCGGCCAGTTTGCTGTTACTATCAGTAATCTCTGCAAGATTACCGACCGGCAGCAGTCAAACGTGAAAAACAGGCTTTCATTGCTCAGTGGTGCGTATTGATTGAATGGATGAGGTATGACGGGTGAGATAAGTGAAATGAGTGACAGTGACGAGGAATGAACGACAAGTGGATGATTGAGATGAAAAGCGATCACGAATCAGAGACAGACTTCATTGGCTTATTGGCCGATGGACTATTGGATTAGCCGCATTGTTTGATGTGTGCAGAGCGTCGTGGAGCAATGGATGAGATGACCCTAGTTGCTGAACGGACCACTTCATCAGATCAAATCTATTTTCACGGACCACTTGACCTGCTCTCTCAAATGGTGCCGACGGAACACCCACGCAATGTAAGTACGTCCCGATTTTGCAACCCCGAAATACGCCCCCGTCATGTTTCTTGTTTAAATCGGGGATAAAAATAACAGGAAAAGGCTCACGCATGAACGAGCGCACACTGCACTCAACTAGGCACATGCAGCAGCACATAAACTGCTTAGCACCTCAGAAAAACTACCATAAATCGTCATTCCATATTCAGCTGAATCTACACGAAAAGGTTACGGAATAAAAACCGGCGCAGTTGGGGGACGGGTTGGAAGGGCATGTTGCATCTTCGCTGCATCCCAACTTAACTAGTATCACTTTATTGCTCACAAGATTACACAGTTCTATGCAGGATGGCTCGACACAATAATGAGAAGAATCGAACGTGCAAAATGCCACCCCCGTCGCCCGGATTCGCCTGAAAATCCCCCATGTGACAGCTCAATTATATTTTTCACTTTTTTCGCCCTTTTCACGCTTTGTTAATACAGTGCAACTGACGGGGGAATTTCCGCCCATTATCGTATCCATCAAATGGCCAACAAAAACTGTATGGCATCCAGTCATCCAGGTGCAGCTGGCGCCGGCGATCCACTGATCATTGAGAAGTGCGGGGATTTGCCCAAAAATAGTCGGAACATTTGCTTGGAACCGCTACCGCAACAAGGTGATAAATGAAGATAGGTTTAGAAAGACATCAAAAAGAAGAAGTGGACTGAACAATCAAATGGGGACTAGCTAGGATGCGGGTGGTCTAAGCGAACGGACCACCTGGAAGAAAAACGCGTGCAAGTCGGCTAAAGGAAATGATGCGTTAGAGAGACTCTTCGTACCAAGCTAGGATTGTCGTAAAGGAGATGGAAGTTTTTGCTTCAGTCTGGTAGGAAAGCAGCTCCAGGGTAGCTGAAGCAGGCGCTGTTTATCGACGGGGGGGGCATTTTGTATTATAATTGCTTCCCTGGTTCCGGTTTACAAATCTCACTCTGGTAAAACTTGTGAACGCTTGTGAAGCTGGAGCAAGATCGTCTAGCCACCATCCTAAAACGTGTCAACTCGAAAAAAGGGTACCTAGATGGGTTGGCAAATCTATGAAAAGCAGAATGCCCCCCCCCTTCGATAAACAGGGCCGGTGAAGCAATTACTTTGAGTCTATTGCGGTAATTCCAAATTTGCTGAATGAGCCACTCAAATCGGAAAGGTTTGGACCTCATGAAGCCGATAGCCATTTCGATGGAAAGAAGGTGCTCAAGTAAGCCTTTGTCTTTAGCTCACGACGCACAGGTTTATACCTACATAGGTAACTGTTTTGGCTTGATGACAACTGCGTGGAGAACGAGTACAGCCGCGACTGCAGGCGATTACAGGTAAGGAAGGACCAAGCAGGGAGACCGCCATCCCTCCCGATTTTTGGGGAAACTGCCCTTTGAACGTACAAAACGCCCTCCCCCCTACCCTCGAAGGCGAACTGAGTCCAAGATTACAATATAAAGTAAAGAAGATATACTTAACTCATCAAGACATACGGGAGCATACATACAATCACGTAGCGGCCTCTCCTTTGTGAGTACCTCCCCATCA
This sequence comes from Cooperia oncophora, assembly GCA_036418165.1. Classification (NCBI taxonomy): domain Eukaryota; kingdom Metazoa; phylum Nematoda; class Chromadorea; order Rhabditida; family Trichostrongylidae; genus Cooperia; species Cooperia oncophora. The sequence continues at coordinate 53,799 of MU912042.1, forward strand.
AGCCGCAATTTTCCGAGAAATCTATGTATAAGGGTGGACGAACAGTCTGCGACACAGAATTTCGGGTTAAATTTTCTGGCGCGATTCGGCTTGGGGGGGGAGGCAGGGGTACTTAAGGTTGTCGAGTAGAGTCATTAAGATCTGTGAAATTTCGTGAGCCCATGTATTGATACCATTAGACCTAGTAGAAACTACTTCTCGAATCTTACAAGCAATAGCTGTAAACTTTTGTAATGCAATGAACACGACAACGGGAAGTAGCTACAATGCAGAATGCCCCCCCCCCGTCGCGTAGCTGCGCTCAAAATTACAATACTACGTGACGGAGAGAATGTTATAAATATAAGAGTAGTTAGGGGCAAACACACCCCATGACCGCCTCTTCTTCAAATATCTCCCACCTCAGTCGAGTTTTCCCGAAAAAACTATGTATCAGGCTGAACAAAAAGTCCCGCTTCATCAAATTTCAGACTGAATTTGCTTTTATTGAACGAGTTCAGTCAATGTCGCCGAAAATTTCGTCCGACCTCATAGTTCAGAACTTCCTCATTTCACAAACTGTCAAAGGCTAGAGAGAGCCACGAGCCTCAGGCAGCACAGATCGGCTCTGTGGGAGCACCCAATGGTACCTAGCGGACCTGGTACAGGCCGCCTTCAGAAGACCTGCAATTGCTTGTAACCAAAGTGGCACATTTGTTCATATGGCACCTCCACGAGAGTTTACAGGTCTCACCAAAATAAGACCTGTTAGTTGACATGAATTAACAAAAGGGACTAGCAAAATTGCTAAATGCCCCTCCCAAGGCGAACAGCACCGCCTCATGCTGTGCAGGCAGATGTTGGCAATATACGAATAAGGTGTACTAGTAGGTGGACCACGTGAAAAGGGTCACCCCTAATAAAAACGCGAGACGATGAGAGTGAAAGACAAGCGATACCATGGAGATGGAGCCGACAGATAGATTTTTTAGCAACAGGTTGAAAGACCGATCACCCGTACACAATGACAGAATGAGTGCAGGAGTCATGTGGGAGGTTTCGTGAACGATGGCCCATTTCTACGAAAAAAAGTGCTCAATTTAGCACCATTCCTGGCCATGCCTTTTGTTATGACGGTTAAAAAATAAGCATTTAAATGGGAAATGAATGAATCATTCAGGTGTTGGTTTAGACATAACACATATGAATATGATTGCAGGGTTGTGGATCGAGCGGCGACGAACGATGAGGGCGATCTCCCCCTCAACTGCACCTCCTCCTTCTCTCCGTTCGGCCTCCATCTGATGGCGGCGAGTGACAATGGCTCTCACTATAAGAATAATCGATGGTATCGCTGGCAAGAATGTCATCTTTTTAGCGCCTTATGTCGAGAGCATTAAAAAAATCACTAGATATTTTCTCATCATTGATGTTCCGAGTACAAGGGGTATGCGGATGTAAAGATATTGGCGCCAGTGAAGAATGCTGGAAATTGTGTAAGAGTGAGGAGAGAGTGTTAGGGGGGTATGATTGATGTGTGTGAGTTCTGTGGTCAAAAACGAGTTGACTGGTACGGAGGACAAGTGATTAGACGGCATGAAGAGAACTTAACAGCTCTCGATAATCAATGCAAATTGCCAGTCATTAAACGGCCCCCTCATTCGGAGCTGTAAATCGTGTCGCCTTAGCGGCTCCTTTGCGCTGAAAGGACATGGGCAATGTGTTCGTAAAAACGGTCATATACGATGATTATGAGGATGTTCCCGTAAGTGGTTCAGTTTAAAGAGTACAGTATTTGACATAGGGCGAAGCGGGATTAGGACATGGATAAGTAGGTGACAGATGATTTCATGAATGTTGCTGCCCGTATGAGGCGGTGCTTTGGCCGGTTCGAAGTGGGTCGAAATCGCGGCGTTCTATCAGTTCGAATCGCGGACTAAACTACGGGTCGACAAAAAAAAACGGTCAAGTGAACACAATTGCTACACTGATGTCGACACGCTCCTGTCCGTTTGGGCTTTTGTATACAGGGGATATACGCGACGCGAAAATCCATCGTCAAGAGGCAATTAAGATTACCGACATATGAAAGTGCCACGATAGAAGTGAGCGGAGCGGAGGAACCAGCTAGGGTACACCACGCGTTGATCGAGAACGATTCGGCAACGGAGGACGAGCAGCATGTGTTTTCTGAGACAGCTGTTTTCGAGACCTCAGACCTCGTGGATCGGAGTTTTTTGTCGATTTGGACAAAAACGGCGCTCACAATTGTCAACAGCAGTAACAGAAGTCCTGGCTAACAGAAGTTAATCGAATTTCGAGCCTCTACTATAAAGTATGGCATTTACTGGTAAGTGACATATCGAAAACTCTTAGTGCAGAGGTCGACGATGACAGAAGCGGCAGTTAATTGCAAATGCATATTTAACCGATCCAGCAGCCATGGCAAGAACAAGTCCGCATGATAATAGAAAGACAGAAATGTTATATTAATGTCCCAGTCAGCGCTATCATAGCGCGATAGACGAGACATAGACCGGAAAGACGAGAGGTAATAGATAGGGCTGATTGAAGTGGTACGAAGGGAAAAACCAGTTATCACGGTTACAGGGCTCTTGTCAACCGCACATGCTCTCCCTGTGAGCGTTCAGAAGTATTTTCCCGTGGCAGCTACTGGCTGAGCATTGAAGGGAGATGTAAAAGGAGGGGGAGGCACAGTTCGGCGACGGGGGCATTTTGCACTTTTGCTTTCTAAGGACTTGTCGAACATCTAGACAGCCTTTTCGTGAGTTTGCAGGCTTAACCATGGTGGCTCGGTGAGCGTGCTCCAGCTTCACAGAGGTACACAGATTTCATCGGTGTAAGGTTCGCAAATCGGAACTAGTGGAACAACGAAATTGCAATATGCCCCCCCCCCACGTCGCCAAACTGCGCTGGAGGAATGATTCAAGAAAGAAGGAAGGAAAACAATGGAGGAGGAAGAAAAGAGGAAATAGAAGTGAGGCTCCACGGTTAACAAGTATCCTGAGACGCAGTTATCACGGGCGAACCACACCAACGAATCTGCGCATTTATTACTTCGAAGAAGTAACGTGGTCTGCTCGGGAAGGGGCTGAGCTGGTTAAAGGGAGCACCCACGTTCACTTGATGTTCCCTACTGGGTATCATACGCTCTCCCATAAGGATGCAGCAGTCGTCTAGTTTTGGCATCTGCAATCAAGGCGAGAGATAGGCCCATCGCTAGTTAAACGATCGACCGCGCCGCCAGCCCCACGCTGGCCGGACCACAACGCCCCACTTCATTTTAATGGTTACACAAACATGAACTCAGCTCGCCGTCGTTCCTTGCCTGCTTCTCTTCACCGTTGATGGTGAGAGTGAGGTGATTTAAGGGAGAAAGCTCACATCAAACAAGTGAGAAACGTCGTGCAACCAACTCCCTTCTCTCGTCGCCTAAGCACTCAACCGGCTATTCCGGTAAAACCCCTTTATACGCGCATTTCCGACATTATACATTATAATATATTCACATTGATTTTTTCATATTAGGTTTTTGCTACCTGCTATTACTACCTGCGCCGCACCATACTCATTGAATTTAACCGCCCCTTGTCGGACGCTGCCTTCAAATGCAGGCGTTTACGGGCCAGTATTAGAAGACATAGAGGTTATAATCGGGTGTATAGCGTAACTTCTGAGTCGTGGCATCGAGTTCCTAGATAGTTGGCGTGAGAGACGCAGACAAAGAGAGAGTCGACGTGACACGCCGCTGCCGTGGTAAGTGGATTGGGTCCCATTGCGATTGTTGCGCACATAGCCCCTTTGTAACGTTTTTTTTCTGTAGCGCTCGCCATGCCTCGGAGGTAATGCTATACGTACACCCCCTATCAGCTAGGCGTTACGACGGTAGGGTTAATTCTCTAACGAGTCGTTCCAGCAGCAATGGCAAGAACAAGTCCGCATGATAATAGAAAGGCAGAAAAGCTCTATTAATGACCCAGTCAGCGCTATCATAGCGCGGTAACAGAAACGAGACGAGATATAAACTCCAAAAACGAGACGTAATAGATAGAGCTGATTGAACTGGTACGACGACAAAAACCAGTTATCACAACCACACCAATGAAACTACGCATTCTCACTGAAGAAACAATGTGGTCTATTGAGAGTAGCATGAAGAGCTTAACGCGTTCCGAATCGTGTGACACACATGGTGTGTCATGCATTTGTCTCTACGGTTTTTTATTTGACTGATTTCGCTTTCATGTTCTAATGTTGTCAAAACGCGATTTCGATTACAAAACATGCACACCCCATGAAACAGTAAAAGAGGGGGGGGGGAATTATTGATGAATTATTGTAGAAAAATTATGAAATGGTCCGGAGATGAGCGTAGCACGGCGGCCCGCAATGTGGTAAATCAGGCGTTTACGACCAATATTCGAGGACGCGTGGTTATAATCGGGTGTATAGCGATCAGGGCTGGTCCCGCCGCTGCGGAATTCTTTCTGGAAATACGAACTCCCCCCATTTCGTCCCCCTGCTACGATCCTTCTTCCCCATCCATCCTACCCATCCAAGCTACCGTGTCCTACTACCATCTTGCTACTTTCCAAGCTTCCTACCATATTTACCGGAATTTCCTGAATATTTCCCAGTTTTTCCCCAAATGTTGCCCCGTCTGGAGGGGGGTAGGGCGTATATGCACCAACGCGAAAACCCTAGACCGCACCGGAGGAAGTGGATTTCTTCCACCTTCCACAACAGCATAGTTCCTCAAAGGCAAGCACGAGCAAATACGAGCCCCCTGACCCCTCCCCATGTACAGCGCCCTGAAAGCGGAAAAATCGAGTATCAAAATAAATTTTTCTCAGACCAAACAGCCCGGCGCAGGACGTGCCCTGGCGCTAGGCCCAAGCGCCAGCATCGTGCGTTTCCCTAGCTAGTTGACCCGAGAGACGCAAACACAGAGTCGACACGCTGCAGCGCTGTCACTTTGAGTGGATTGGGTCCTAGTGCGAACATTGCTCACACCACCCCACTTGTAGCGCATTTGTCGTCGCGCACACTCGGAAATAACCCGCTATCAGTTATGCTGAAACGGACATATGACGGCTGGTTATCTTTCTAACGAGCTAGCATTAGCCCAGTTTGATATGAAGGGATAGGAATTGATGACGATCAACGACGAAAACTCTAGAGAACTGGACGTCTCATCTCGGGTGAGATAGGCGAGAAGATTAGCGATTATTATGTCTCCAATAGACGTCAGAAGCACTTTCTACATGATAAGGTACTTGTTAGTAATGCGCGAGCAGCGCTATGACAACGAGAATTGGCTTCACACTAGATTAGTGAACGTTTTCAGACTGGTTAGGCAGAAAAACGCGTATCTAAGGCTTAGCCCATGCTTTGACCCCCTTATAGTGTCTGTAACTATGTAATGACATTACTTGTTGCTATACTAGGATAGTGGAAACTGGCAAAGACTAAAGAATACATTTCCTATTGAGCGCACAGTTATATACCTCAAAAACAAATTCTAAAGAGTATGGCGTCTACGAAAGAGGTTTCGCTCAGGAAAGCGGAAACAGCAGAACGCTGGCATAGTAGAGGTAGTAGTTAGCCGAAAGTGCATCAAGTTATCTCCAATGGTAAGTGAGTAAGTAAAGCCATACGCATGAACAACTACTCTATACCCAAATTTGCACAAACAACGCCGTTTGGTCGCTGAAAAGGGGGGAAGCAAACAGGAATGCTTAATTGGGAACAAGTTCATTCATCGGCAAGTAGGAAAAGAAATTGAGAGCGCCACCCACTACTCGGGCTGCCTGGGCCGGATCACTCAATTACGATCATGTGTCGAAGGGGGCAAGCCGCTCACTCCTCTACTACTCTTCTTCGTCTTAAGTAAGTAAGGACGTAAGTAAGTAAGGCCGGGCCAGTGCTGGAATGAGGGAGAACCCGCAACAGCCAGAATAATGGAGGATGAGGATGATTTGTGGAGGAAAAGAAAAGAAACAAAAGGGAGAAATGATTCATGACACATCACATACGAACAATTCCAGTGCCGTAGACACATTGATTGGCACTGATTGGTGCGGAGATCAGGCACGATTCATAGGTAAAAAGAGATGATTGCGATGGGTAAACGAGTTGTCCGGGCGCTGGGTAGTTAGCGCTACACGTCATCTCTCTGAACTCTCCCATCAAACAATAATACTGCGATTTTACAAGTTCACACAGAGTGCAAATCGATTTAGGCTAGCGCGATGATCATGTGATTAATTATCTGAAGTGTTCGACTGTCCTTATTCTCACTAGCTCAGAGCGGAGGCGGTGTAGTGGTAAGTGGCGTCGCCAGCAAAGCGCGCTAACTGGAGGTCAAGTCTTGGAACGGGTCCCATTCAAGCCATAAATTTCTCTGGGGTAAGAAAATTGGGACCAAACTCGTCAGCGAAAGGAAAAAAATGCTGGCTTGCGCATTCACTGAACCCACAGGTCATTTTGTAGACCAAATTCGAAGAGCCACTACAGATCTAAACGGAGGCAGAATGCGTGGCGTGTTCCAAAATGGAAATGGTTGCCAGGTAATCAGCGCTCCACGCCATGTCTGGGTTATGAAACTGGGACCTGTCTCTTCTGCTAGAGAAAAAAAAACACTGGCGTGTACATCCGCTGGCCCCCTCAATTAATCCTATAGAGGAAATCGCATTCCAGGAAACACCAGCGTTTTCAGTGGAATCTGAATGCATGGCGCACCCGAAAATGGAAATGACTGCTGGAGTAGTTAGCGCTCCTCTTCATCTCTAGGGAGGTAAGATGGGACCATTCTCTTTGCGAACTAGAAAAAAAGCACTGGGTTGTACAACCGCTTGTGCTCATAGATTGTCTTATATATGAAATGACGTTCAAATAACCAATACTGCTCTCAATGTAAACGGAATGCGTGGCGCACCCGAAATGGAAACGACCGCCCGGTAGTTAGCGCTTCACGTCATCTCTGGGGCAGGTCAATTGGAACCAGACTCTTCTGCGAAATGAAATAACACTGGCCTACCCACATCGTTCTATAGAACAAATTGCATTGGGTGCCAGTACAGGTACCAATGGAAGCAGAACGCGTGGCGCACCCGAAAATGGAAATGATCGCTGGGTAGTTAGCGCTCCTCTCATCGCTGGGGCAAGTAATAGGGACCAGACTCTTCAGCCAAAGAAAAAAACATGCCCCTTATAGGTAGTTTTGTTGACAAATTGCATTCGATAAGCCTTTACAAGCAGAATACGTGGCGCACCCGAAAATGGAAATGGCAGTCGAGTACTTGGCGCTCCTCTTCATCTCTAGGGCAAGTAATAGGGACCAGAGTCTTCAGCGGAAGAATATGACACTGGCCCACCCTGGTTGTTCTATAGAACAAATTGCACTGAATAAGCCACTCAAGTCTCAATGGAAGCAGAATGCGTGGCGCACCCGAAAATGGTAATGATCGGCGGGTAGTTAGTGCCCTGCGAAAGAAAATAACAGTACCTCGAATCCGTTGGCCCTCACAGGACATTTTATTGAACAAAATTACGAATTTATTTTTAACAAGCGTTCACGTTCGACCCTCGATGAATCTTTTTTAATAGTTTATTAACAATTTACATACATTTGCATTTACACATTTAATAACAAATCATTTTATTGAACGATTTACTTTATTTGAAAAGTCACTACCGAAGTCGGCATGAAACGCTTTCTTTACTGTTTCTATCAGTAGTAACCACTTTCTCCTAGAGCAAAACTGATTCTAGGCCTTAAGAAGAAAGAAAACGTTACCGCTTTCCTGATTTCGAGAATAGCAATTTAGTTTTATTTCCGCAAAAGTCATGCTCATTGAGAAAAGTTTGCAGAGAATTGTTTCCACTAAGCAATTCGGGAAATTGAAGTAAAAGGCTGATTTTCCAACGCCACAGCACATATCAATCCCATTAGTCGTTTCTTAGCTCTAGTCAGTTGTAACGAGCAACTGGTTATCAAGCCACTCAGCAAGATTGATTTACGCACTGTGAATATTTTATAGGCGCTCGATTCTTCGCCCAGTCACGCAAACAATAGCGCTATTCTTATGAACAAACCATTTTAACAGAAGATTTGTGTGGTGATGGAGCTAATAGTACTGGTAATGGTGAAGAGCTGGACATGGTGCGGTGAATGATGTGGATGGAGGGATAATGGCAGTGAATGAAGGCCGAGACAGAGACGGGGGAAAGCATGTCCAGGAATGGTGATGGTTGAGTGATTTCGAGGATGCCAGCCGTAGCTTCCCCTCTATCGAAGGCGGCGTTTATCCGATCGTGGTGCACGTAATTTGTGTATTGGATGTCAGCCTATTTTCTCAAATGATTGCTTTCGGCTTAACCGTGTTACGACTTGCCTCCAATCCTCCTTAAAGCAGCGGAGTCAGCACAAATCTCCTGCTGATTTCAGCTGTAGCCTGGTGTGTCCAACATAATAACTCTAAGTGCGTGCGGTCCGAAAGCACGACCTGTTGCTACTATAGATAGTGAAATACTCGTAAGTATGAAGGGGTTTTCGTGACGAGTTTCCAAACAGCAGGCTCCTAAATTCAACTACCGGCGACTCTAATAAGACACCCACTGAATGGCTCCTTTAAAGGCAGTTGGCACGATAAATCCCCCAAGACGACTAGGATCAATACTCCTGGCAGGATAGAATTCCGCGACCCTGGGCAGGCGCTGCATAGCGGTTTCCCCGAGGAAGGTGCCCTTATAAGGGCCCTATCAAGCCACAACTTTACGTCCCAAACGCCCGCCACGCCCGCCCGCCCACAAATGGACGACCGTTCCTGACGCTCTAATCGATTCATTTGCTAAGCAAATTATGAAGCGAAGGGATTGGTATGAAGCACTAGCCGTGATGCTGCATGGGTATACATGAGTACA
>MU912042.1:62823-84486 GCA_036418165.1 Cooperia oncophora
CACACAGCAGACTAAACAAACAACTGAATGGAAATTTGGAAAATTGAAGCGGGAAAAATTGAAAAATTTACGTTCTCCTTCTCTACCGTTTTCGGCTATCCGTTACGCCACCAGGGCCGCTTTTACTCTCTCAGCTTAACGGCTTTTATGCCGTAGCCGAAAACGGTAGAGAAGGAGAACGTAAATTTTTCAATTTTTCCCGCTTCAATTTTCCAAATTTCCATTCAGTTGTTTGTTTAGTCTGCTGTGTGCTGAGGTACAGATGTGGGCTGAGGTACAGCTGAAATTCAAATATTGATGCACAAACAAAATAGTAAAAAATTGTCGTCAAGTATCGTCAGCCAACCGGATTGTGCTTTGTACTTCCCTGCCAATAACTTCCTAGGCTGTCCTTGAGATACACTGCAAACTCTTGGACTTGCTGATGCTAAATTCTTTTTAAGCTCTTCCTAGCAGGTTTCAGTCCTACCGTCGGCCTTTAAGGAAAAAATGGCTTGAGTTGTTTGTGTAAGATTCGATTCGGATACAGCACAGAGATGAGTGAAGTACTGATGTCAGTACTACCCTCTAGACACGTCCCGCCACTGAAGAAACTGTTGGTATAATGCAACTAAATGCAAAAGTTTTTCCTCTGTTGCGACCCCACCCCCTCCTTCCCCATCCCCAGATCAGACGAAACTATTTTCCCTAAAGGCAATGCTACTCACTCCCACCTCCTCATTCCGAGGGTATCCGCGACGTGTAACGTGCCCAGACTACCCCCCTCCCCCCAATCCCTCTCACAATACAACCTCGCAAAGGTTCCTCTTCCAGCACGACCCCCTCTCAACCTACTTATGATCTCACCAAATCTCCAACTCACTACCAATTTTTTTTAAAAACCTACCAGTCTTCCTGTGGAAGTGAACTGACGTCTAGCAGAAAGAGGAGGAGTCTTTTCCAATTTGCGGCACCACCAACTACAGGCAGAAGTATATAATGCGCGTGAAACAGGAAAAATCAACAACCGCGAAAAGTTTTCTCGCGACTTCGAAAAATTTCCTTCAAGAGTAGATACAACTCCCTCTTCAGGTGGCGTCTCCCAGAGATACTCTGTCCAAGGATCGCAAGCAACTCAATATCACTCTGGCCCATATTCATATCAGAAGGGCATATTCCATATGCTTCAGCTTCGGTCCGAAGTTTGCTTGGAATGTGAAGAAAGGGGAGGGGTAGGGCAGCGCGGAAGTGGCGTAGCGGCTAGTGAGGCCTCTTACTACGGTTTTGGTCCAAGAATCAAATCGCGAATCGGTTCATCTCTGAGGCCGGCCCCTGTCAAGGGCAGGAAGATCGGTACCAGTTTCGTCTGAGAGGATAACAGCACACGCTCAAAAAAGACTTGCCCGCAGTTCATTGTAAAGCCACGAGAGCTTTTAATTGTTACTGGGTTCTGAACGAAGGCGAAATTTATCGCGAATCTTCAGAGGTGCTTCACCTCTGCCAAAAAAATCTATTTTTTTATATTTTATGTGCTAAATGCACACAACCCTGGTAGCCTATGGATCTTGCTAGATTTGCACGAACTGCAAAAGGCTAGGTTTTCGATTGCATTATGATTGGATGGGTTTAATATGTCTTCGTTAACAGGGACTTTTTGGCTAGTCTGTAAGTGGATTGAACCTGTTCATTTCCGCATTTTAAAATAAGTGCCAATTCATGAAATTCTGAAACGTCGTTTAAAGTCGAAATGAAATTTTCTATGAATTTTAATTCCGTTTAATTAAATTGAAGAGCTACTAGAGTAGAGGGGTTAGAGGGAATTTCCACGACAAAGTGTGAAGTGGCAGTGACTGCACTACTATCATTATTCGTCGTTTACGTTTCGAGCGTTATTTTTAGATCGGGAAATGAATAAAGTGCAAAAAAACTGCTTCATAAAACAGTTTTTGGAGCCCCATTGACTGCTAGGGCTTCAACACATTCTAACTCGCTTGACTTCTCATTTTTTTCGGTCTGAAAAAATTGGAACTTAGAATTAGAAATTAGGATTTAGCGCGAATATCACCCTGTGATTGTTTCAGTTTTATGACTGATTGAGATTTGCTGAATGTTTTGAAACTTTATTGTATTCCTTCATTTGCGTTCTTCTGAAAGATGACTAATCAATTTCATGATTCACATAATTAATCATAAACACGTCATCGATGGGCCAAACACCTTTTCGATCGTAACATTCTGACGCAGTCCTACCCATATTGAAGGAAAACGCAATAATGTATCAGGAATTCGATGATTCTTGAAGTGCCGTTCGGCTCTGGAGGGACAGGGATGAGGGGAGGGAGAGGGAGGCAGAGGCGATTTTCCTTTCTCTAGTTTCTTCTGCTAGCTCATGTCACCTAACAAATCTCTTTTTGGACAGAGCTATAATTTGCTGTGAAGCAGGAAATTGGTACGAGAGAGCCCTTTTGGTTAGAGAACTGTACATAGGGTACAGCATCGTTGTGTGAAACACCTAATGGGGGAGGGGCGTACTTTCCCGCTGGGGAGGAGGTCGTATTGGAGGGGTGTGTAGTTGGTCGTTGGGAGAGGCGGGGGTCATGCAAGCCTTTGAGAGAAATTCTCTGCGACGGGAAAACTTTTGAACGAATTTTCCGGTTTTTCGACTTTTCGCGTGATTTTTCGAGTTTTATGTGTACAATATGCCCCTATACCCCCTCCCCCCCCCCCGGCCCCTTGCTCGACGGAAACTCTGGGTGAAAAACTGGAAAATGTGAGAAAGTGGTACATAGGTAGGTGTTGGGGAAGGTGGGGGGGGGGTAGGTACCGAGACCGCCAGGATCTTTTTTCCGGAGGGGAGGGGGTCGTACTGACACCACTATTTCACGCATCACGGTGCTGTACCCTGACTGTACAGGTCTACAATAGTCCCATGGGACATTTACAGACTGGACGAGTTTGAGGCACATTCACACATTGCAGTTGCACTTCTCAATTTCCTCTTTCAAAACTGGCCTCTCCATTAAGGCCCGGGAGGAGTCGTAGTTGCCTTAGAGAGAAATTTGCCGTGTTACGAGAAAATTTTTTCGGCTGTTGACTTTTCGCGTTATACCCGTTTCTGTGGTGCAATGTACCACCCCCTTCACTTTCCCTGCTCCGCAACAGTTTTTTCGGGAAGAAGCGTAGAACGGCAAGCAACAAGAGGTGCCCTGCTCTCTGTCCTCCCGACCGTTTACTTTCTTTAGCATGAATCGCGGAAATTTCTTTTCCTCCTTTCCTCTGTGCCAGATATTTTTTATCATCGCTTATGAATATTGTAAATTTAACAAACTGTACCATTAGCACTATATCGTGGCGCTACCATGTTTCCCATAGATTGTCATGGTTCCATTATGCAGTAGTGAATCACTTTCACGTTTAATGGTATGCCGCTATGCATGAAAGTTCACTCCGAAATTGCAACTACATCCCATGGAAAATGAGCATCCGGGGTTTTCAGCAGTAAATTTGACGGGAGCCGTTTTAGGACTTATTCGAAGAAGAACCAAGTCGCTGAATGGCAAGCAGATATGAACTATTGCACGGATAAAGTAAAAGTGAAACGTCAATATGCACATGGGCGAAAATTGTTGGACCTCGTCGATTTGCATGTTCTCGATTACCTTATAGGTCAGTCACTTTACTGTTTTGAATTGTCTACACCTTAGCTATGTCGCATTTGAATTTTCACATGATCAAAATTACTGAATGCAGCCCTGTGGGTTTCTTGAGAAGGAGTTCTGCTAAGTGCAGCGGCTACGTATTCATTGAACTGAAATGAGATTCAGATGGCCTCTTAGCTATGAAATTTTCGAGAGGTTCCATCCAAAATCAAATGATTGCTGTTTTATGGCGGATTTTCCGAGTGCCCTTGCTGAGTTGGCCTAGAGAAATGTTGTAGAGCAGTTTTCATGAGTGTATGCTTTTTGGCTTGCTGAGGATAGCATGCGACACGGAAGGTTTCAAGAATTGAAGAGCTGGAGAATAAATGATCAATGAATACGTATATAATCTTCTTCTTAGATTCTCCGATTCTCCAAATCCATCGGTATCTGTTCCTTTCCCGGATTTTAGCATTTTAGTGACGAAAGGGTATACACGCGGTTGCCTCTGACTCTAATCCAAGCAATTTGGAACAGGCCACGTCTTACATTACTGAATCTCCAACGGGGAGTGGTACTCAGTCGCGGAAGAAGACGGGGTCTTACTTGGCCCAAGGATAAATTTTTTCCGCTCTCAGATTTTCTCGTTCCACCCCCGCCATATGCTCCTTCAGTAAGCATGGAATCACCGGTAAACCACTATCTCTGAGCCTACTCCCCTGTACCTACATTCGCCCCCACCCCCACCGGTCGCCTGTTAAGAAAGGTCGTACTAGATGAGAAAATTTTAGAAGGAACCATATCAAGGGAAGTTTCCCCAAACCCCAGAACGTTCAGAACCCAACGCCCCTTCACTATCTCGTTTGAGGGTGGAGCATTTGCCTGAACCCATGCGAAGTACAGGCTAGGCTGAACGGACACCTGTGCACAACTGAATTCTCAAGAGCCATAGTTATAGTGTGATTACGACGACTCCATTTTGTAGGCTATTATAACCCTTCACAGCCCTCGCACCTGGATTACACAGCTGCTTACGTCTATTTATATGCGTCGCACGTTCTGTGTGTTTGGACCAGGCACGATTTTTTAGCATCCGCATGTGGCGCTTCTACGTCGATGTTAAAAAATACCATAACGTCAACTTTGCAATACTTTGGATCTCTCAGTCTGAAAGAACATACTAGTGTGTGCAAGACAAACCTCTGATTGGTTGCCGGAAACCTTTGTCCAGTAGGGGAGTACCTCGCACACTTCGCGTGCTTTCATATGGTAGTTACAGCCTAAACGTTGGCCGTAACTCTCAAGTATAATCTGCGACTGCAAAGGTCACAACATAAACGATACAATGCGAAGAGCTTCGTCTTTCGTTAGCTTCATGATACCCTTTGTCTTGCAGTAAAAAAATATACCTTTACTTGTGAAAACACCTCTTCAGTAACTTGTTTGAGCATTTTCGGATTCAGTGATGTCACTATGTATTTTTTCCAAATACTGCTTGCTATCCGGTGTGCCACTTCGCCCCCTCCCCCTTCTAATTATCTCGCCCCCTTCTGTTTGTTGATACTTTCCGCGCTATTACGGAAGGAAAAGTGCGGGTGATTCAGGGTATTATGGGATTTTGCTGTTGGACAAAAAAAAGCGCGGACAAAAATACTGTTTCGAAATCCAGAATTGTTCTAAGGCCACTTGCAGTAGTAATGTAGGCAAAGGGAACTTAGAGATATAGTGAAGGTGCTCTTCAATTTTGTTCAAGCTGGAATGAATGTTACACCGTTCGTCTCCGTTGACCAAATACGACCCCCGCTGCGGACCTTCCAGCATATGATGTGCCCTTTTCCTGCGCTAGAATGTTGTGGATTCGCGAATGCGCTTGCACATTTGATCTGGCAGACAGCGCTGCTTCTTGAGATTATTTTTCCCAACAAGTTACAAGTTCAAAAAGTACCAACAATTCGGCCCATTATATTTCGCCCGAGTCCTGTCTTCAAGAATGGACAACCTAGAGGTTCCCAGGGGCGTTAGAAGTAGTTGATAGCGACCAAAATATCATGAAATGACCGTAGGTCGTACCTCCAAATGTCATCCTTGAAGCCAGTCCCCGCGCCAATCCAGTTTATAGAGCTCCTTTTTCGCACAAGTACTCTGACCCGCTGTCTCGAAGGTCGCCGTTTTTTCGCGGCTTCACAGAGACTAGTTAGCGCTACGGTTTCACGAAAGGCAGTTGTGACGCCTTCTTAGTTGCCCCGCCCACCAGAACCCAGAAGCAATGAGTCTGCCACGAAGTCAGTATTCACACGATGTTTTTCTTTTTTCCCCATCTGTTGGATGCTGTTAGCATTGGATGACGCGAAGAAACGATTTGTAAGCCGGAGGTTGCGGGATATCGCTTTGTTGGTATAAAATGAGCAGGTGGCTAGAACTCGTACAGTGAGGCTGCCAGGGCCAGGGTTCTTAGGTGTTCTCGTGAAATTCTTGCTTTTCTCCCCGCTGAAGAGTCACTTGGCGGCAATGGGATTCGTAATTGAACGCCGCTATCCACAATACGCAATTGCGGGGTTTGTCTTTGGACGGTTTCTTTTTTTCCTCTCCAATTTGCTTGATACTAGGGCGGGGTTCCCTTCTTTGGTTTATTATAGATGGTTCCGTCACCGGTTTCTGCGATGCTGCAGGTGCAACGAATTCATTACGTTGGATTGAGATTTCCTGTGGCGCCCTTTGTCTATCGGACTTTTTCGAAGCCTTCAGCCAAAACCAAATAATTGCGGTTTCACAACGGGTCTTTTGAGTGGCGCTGTTCAACGACTTTTCCAGGGATTCGGTGCCAGATGAATTTATCAGAACTGTTTTTTTCCTATAACTGGCATTCAAGTTGGATTCCTCATATCACGGTTTCACCAATTTGGCCCTTTCCCATCTTGTTGACTATATCAGCCATAAATTGACGTGAGATGGGACAAAAAGCAGAGCAAGCGTCATATTACCTCCAGAGCTCGGGGTTAAACAGCAGTTATCATAATGGAACTTATGAGTAAATGTACTTACTCAATAAAAATAACTAACCTACTTTAACTCACCTTATGGTTCTACTTGATAAAACTCGGATTTTAGGAAATCAGGATCGCCATCACTACGAATCTTTCGCAGTATTTGAAAATTTGCCTTCATACGCCATTCACTTGGACAACGGACGAGCGTGAGTCATTACATTGATTTTTTATTGAATTAATTCAGTGCAAATCAAACCTTGATTCAAAATAAGTTATTGTGAGCCCTAAGGAGCCGGGCTTCATTCTCTGATAGGTAACAGCCACGCAGGAACAGAGGGAATGTGTGAGAAAATCAGATTCGATGACGTCACTCGGACGCTCCCATGGTCTTTGTGAACCCATGGAACTTTCCGCATTTCTCAGCTTAAACTTGTTCTCTTGCAACTAAAAACATTTTTCCGTTACAAATAATCAAAAATCATCGATACCTGACATCGTACTGACCTAGAAATACAGTAGGGGAACAGAATCTAGGAAAAAAATCGTTCTTTCAATGGAATTTTATGATTCTAACACCTTCGGAACAGATGGTAATTACAGACATTTCTTGGAACATTTTATTTGAGGAGCAGAATTTTTATCTATAACTTGGAGAGCATCCAATAAAATCCTGAGAATTGCGATACAGTTCAGTTCCAGGCTTTTTTTTTCCATACTATAAGTGACTACCTTTTGTCCCACATCTGCGGACCTTTGGCCTCAATGGTTTACTTGTTCGTTTGCACTGCCCCTTCTTGAAATCGATCGCCGACTCATTTCCATCATTTCATCAAGTCCCCTTCCAATCTATCTTTCCTGATTGTTTAAAAGTCTCGCGGCAAGGTGGAGCTCGCATGGGTTTCTGGGAAAGGGTTCACCACACAAGGGGGGGGGTGGTGGCAGGAAACAAAACTCTGCTCACGACGCGTACTTCAAAGGTTTACGCCGCCCCAAGTGTCAAAACGCATAATAGATCTAGAATAACGAGATATTCTTTTGAAGGCAAAAGTAGTGTGACACCGCTCACAACGAGCAGCGTGAGGGTGAAATTTTGGATTCCCTTCCGTCCTAGCCAAGCCTTCTATACCTAGGGGCCAGTTAATTGGTACCATACTTGTCTGGAGGTATAATAACATTGACCTGCACATCGCTGGCCCGTATTTCGTTCTCTAGTTTGATTCGCACTCAAATTGACACTACGATTTTGGATGGAAATAGAGGCACAGCGCATTCTAGGTGGGGGGGGGGGTTCGTTATGCCGAGAGCCTAATACTTCCCATATAGACTGGGGCTCTATATTAGAGAGCGCATCCTTTGTGGTGTGGGTGATAAATAGAATTTCTGCTGTCGACCAATCTTTTCTTCTCTAGCCTCGTCCTTTGTATCACAAAGGAGGTCAGGAAATTGAAGCATACAGAAGACGAGAGCAAAAACGTCCCCCATTTGACCCGATTCACGTGCACTCTAATTAAACTTCTTAAATAGACGTCTGAAGACAATATGAATAGCGCTCTGTACCAGTTCCGTCATGGAAATAGTAATGTACTTCAAACCCTTCGTGAACCCCAGAGGATCAGAAGAGGTACACTCAATGATTTATAGCCATTTGTATAGCAACATCATTCGAAGTTCGGAACAAGTTCGAGGAGCAAAATGAATGACAAGGTCACAGTGCAAGATATCTTGTCTATGCATTCATATCATGCCAGAGTGCGAGTATGTGACAGGACAATCGTAATTAGCCGCGCTGGTGGACGTCGCGTGCGTCGTTGCACTCGCAAATGGCGTCGATTCTAGTCGTGGGTTGTAACAGTAGACAATGTATAGCCAGAAGTAGCCGCATTGTCTACGATGTAGTAATCCGCCTGGAATTCGGTGCTTCAAGCAACAGGCTAAGCAAGCTGGTAAAACATCGCACCCATCGCCGCGCGCGGCGAGGATTACGATTTTACCGTGCCGACCAGGATACATATAGAAAAGCGTGAGCAGTGCCAAGGCTCTTCACCGTTGAAGTCGGAAGGTGGTACATTATCAAGAATCCCTCGAAGCTCTAGAGCGAAAACGTACAACTACACTTTCGTTGACAACCCTATTTTGTGAAGTCTGGACCCGTGCATGATAGCGCTCCGTCTCTCCTTTACTCGCTCACTCTCCATCTGCACGTGTATGGATTGACGTGCACGACCTTTCACACCGTTCAAATCCCGCAATCCCGCACGATGGAATTCCAGAAGATCGAAGTACACACTCAATGACAGTACTGTTGTTGCAAACTTTCGCGCCGCCTTTGTGGACGAGCTCTCTTAACCTGCTCGTTTTATGCTAGCGAAGCGATGTCCTGCCGCCTCAGAGTCAGTTATCGTTTCTTCGCGCCATTCAAAGCTAATGCCATCTAATAGTGAAAACAACAATAAACACGGTGTAAAAATTGAGCTCTAGACACAAACTCCATTGAGTTTCAGTGGGCGGAGCAACCAGGGAGGCGTCACAACTTCCACTTATTAGGGCCGCAGGGCTATTAGGGCTTCGCTACCTACTGTGAACCTGCGAAAAAGTATGTAAGTTACAGTCACAGTGCGGACCAGACTACTTAAACAAGGAAGGACGCCTAAAAATCGCTAGAGCGCGGGGAGTGGCTTTACCATTGCCTAGGCAATATCTTCGACGGATTATTCATCACTGATTCGTCTGACACAGCTTCCCCACATCTTTTTTCCCGTCACAATCCTATTGGTGATTATATTGATGTGTGTCGGCTGTTGTCTACAACGTATTAATCATTGAAATATACTGGACGCTCATTGCAACATTACAACAGCGAGCGATCGGCACGTTGACGTATGCGTCCTCCAACGGATTGCAAGAAATTGCGGACGTCGGGAAAAAACCAATCACCTCGATTGCTATTCGTTTCGTTCGTGCAGAAATTAGACAGGGGCCGACTTCGTATTGCTTCTGCAGAAAACAATCATGCCCTTTAAGTTTTCAATTACTGCTGTAATTCGTAGCAAACTCTTTTTTATTACGGTTTTTGGATGATTAGTTATGTAAGAATGCCATATAGTGATTCATATTGCGGACCAATTCCCAGAAAAAAAGATGTTGCAACGTATAAGGGACTACGGTTAGAGGCAGTTTTCAGGATAAATCCTAAGACGAGTAGGGTTAATACGCCTGGCAGGACGGAATTCCGCGACCTGAGCAGGCGCTGCGTAGCGCCTTTTCCAAGGAAGGTACCCTTATAAGGCCCTATCAAGCTGCAACATACCGACCCGGACGCCCACCGCGCCCGCCCGCCCACAAATGGACGACCGTACCTCCTGCTCGGTGAATTTGCTAAGTGAAAAATACGGCGCGAAGGGATTGACACGAAGTGGTCGCGGTGCTGCATGGATATATGAGTACATACGTGCAGCCGTACCTACCGTAGCGGTTATTGGCAAGATGCCTACGGGAAACTCGTCCGAAATTGCTTTTCAAGTCATTAAGAACGAAGGCTTTTCTTCGCAGGTTTTTGACCGCTTTCACTTCGCTTTTTCGCCGCTTTCCCACTATTTAGCACCCCTGCTACCATTTTAGACAGAGTACTGAATTATCTTGCCGATTGCCTTTAAAATAGCTCTCTTTTTTGCAACAGAGCCTTAATGCGATAGTGTACTGCTTTTTATACAGTACCATTTTACTTTGGCTTTTACAGTTGATTTCAAAGTAATGTTAGTGTTAGTGACTATCGCTGAAACTAGCAGTAATTTGTTTTTATCACTATTTTTGATCTGGTTAATTAACGGACTAACTTTTTGGGCAAAAGGTATTAAACCATTTGGTTCAAGGGCAGTTTGTACTACATGTCCTTTGTAGAGTTCCATTTTAGTCTACCTTTGAATGTGTAAGACGCGATATTTTGGTACTAGCTCAAAAATAGTTGCAGGGGTGCTATATAGTGGGAAAACGAAGAAGCGAAGGAAAAGCGAAGGTAAGCGCTCAAAAACTTGCGAAAAAGCCTTGGTTCTGCACGGCACTGGACGGAGCGAGTTTGGACGAGTTTCCCGTCGGCTTCGCGCCAACAATCGCCTTGATAGATTCGGCTGCATGTATTTATTTATATGTCCATGTAACAACACTACTTATCAATTTCTCTTCATAAAAGAAGCGATAAGGGCATCGATGTGGCTGTCCAGTCGTTTGTGGGCGGACGGTTGCAGTGGGCGTCTGGGTCGGCAGGTTGCACCATGATTAGGCGCTATAATAGAATAGGTCCCATGCAGCCCCTCACAAGATTCTTTCCTGCTAAACGTATCGACCCTGTACGCCTTGTCGATTTAGCGTGCCGCGCGCCTTTAAGTCAAGTGCCAAGTTCATTATTTTTTGCTCGTTTCCATATCTTTTCAAAAGGCAATGTATTAGAAGCTTGCAATGCCCCTTAATGCTGAATTTTCATAATTACTTCGGATTTCATCGAGTTGTAGATTTCTTTTTTTTCCACAATTTCTCCATATATTCACGGAAACCGCGTATTATGTATGGCAAGCGCTCCGTATTCATGTCCATATTGTGTGCATAATTTTATAGTAAAAAAATTATATATAGCCATTGTTTCTTTCATTGCACTTCGGAGCTCTTATTGGACCTTTCACAGTGGAATTTCTCAGAGAGAGGGAGGGAGTTCTGATACGAGTTTCGTCATTTGATAATTATGAAGTATTGTTTAAAAGGAGTGATATTCTGACTGACGGTTTTTTCAGTTTTGGTCGAACGGACATCGATGACGACGACATTATATTGCCTTTACGACAATGCTGTGTTATTCGGCCGTCAACCCTCAACACCTTGTTACGATTTTATGCTGAGCCACAGTCCCTCACGAGGACCCTCCACGCGTGAGTTCCTTTTTTTAAAAATATAATTTGATATGATATGAGGCGGAGGCGGTGTAGTGACAAGTGGCGCGCTTACCACTCGCGCGGTCCCGGGTTCAAATCCCGGGTCGACTCCCGCCCAGGCCAACCAAGCCTTCTACCTCCGGGGACGGTAAATTGGTACCAGATTCGTCTGGGAGGATAAAACACTGACTTGTACATCGGCTGGCCACCGCAAGTCATTGTATAGGCCACATCGCATTCAATAAGCCACTACGATTCAATGGAAGTAGAATGCGTGCCGCATCCCACAAGCTACTTAGAGCTCTTATTGGTTGACCATGGAAATGAGTGCAGTGTAGTTTACGACTGAATTAATGTACCAGTCAGCCGAACATAATGGAAGGCTTACAGCGGAACATGAAAAATGAATTTTAACCCCAGAAATGAGATCCAGATGGGATTTTCTTCAGCGCTTTTATGAAACGGTTATCAGACGAATTTCGTTGCGATTTTTCTTGTCGATTAAATAAGGGACCTGAGTAAATGTAACTGAAATAGCCCATCTCATATGGGTAGACTTTTATTTGGGCTTGAAGAGAGACTTCTGCCCTTGCGCCATTGTTAGAGCGCCCGCCAGACCACCGAGTGCCCACGTCCAGATAACCGGTACCGTACTCAAAGTGTCATTCCAAATATACGCTGGTGCAATCTCTTTGACCGGAATCGTTCCACTTGAGGGATCACTTTGTGTGTAATCCATCAGGGTCAAAAAAATGAACAGCTGTCATTTTTGGGTCATCGTTGGAGTTTTTCAGGTCGTTATCGAAGGATCCAGTTGCGCCGATTCTGGCATACAAGCACTATGTTGCCATAGAGAGACGATTAGGCAAATGTGAGTTGTTCGATCGTAATTATAGGGATGTAGCTGTAGCTTAGATATAGTGGACAAGGTCCTAGGGCACCTCTTCGTGGGAACGGACAAGACAATCGTAATTTATCGCGTCGTCACGCGCAGCGCGGCGAATTCTCGATCTATATTAGAATGATTAGCTTGTCAATTGGAGCAACAAAAGTTATATGAATTCAAGTGGAGACAAGGCTTCCATGACGGCGATATCGAATTTTCCCGTACCTTCAACCCTGAAATTTAAACGGCCTGGTAGGACTACTCGTCTTGGGGCGCCATGCCGCTCGCCACGCCCGCTGGCGCGGCATATTGCAATTATCTTGTCACCCTTTCCGATAAATCTTTACTGACCCGCTAAGTGAATAATCATGTGCGATTTATCCTCACATAATTTTTGATTATTCGGAACTTTTGCTTCTCCAAAGCGAGTTCTGCGTGATCTAGGCTTTATTAGAACAAATGGAGTACAACAGCTAAAATGTAAAATATTATATGAAGTACAATGTTCCTAGCCAGGAATGTTTCTTGAACAGGCTATTAAATCACGCTAACATGAAAGACCACCCTTTGCTTACAGGGACAGTGTTTGCTCCTCAATGTTGAATCCTTCACAATCAGTTGGAGGGCAAACTAGTTATGCAGCGTTCAGACTCGGCGCGCTGTACAACAACGCGCGTTAAAGCGCTGCAACGCGCGTTAAAGGGCAGCAGTTACAGCAGTGCTCAAGAGCTATAAACGAAAGCGCAGCCGCGGACGGCAGGCGCGATCGATTCCTGTCCGCGAAGGCTTGGTCGATAGGCGCCGCCGTTGTGTCTCAAATCTACGCTCCTCTTTCCCCATACTCTCCCGAGACTTGGGCCGGCGCCCATGAATTCAGCCTTCGCGGACGGGAACGCGTGCTGCTGCGCTTTAACGCGCGCTGCTACTCTGTACAGCGCGTTGAGGCTGCCTTATGTAGAAATTTTTCAAAGTTTCCTTTCAATTTTTTTTTGTTTGGCTCTAATATGTGTGCTTTGTACGTAAGGCTATAGAAGCTCGCACAAAAACACCAGTTCTCCCACTATATTTTTATCGAAGCAGTTCCTTAAGATTCTTCGAACTTCGGGTATTTACGCATTATTTCATCATTTTTCATCGGTAGTAAGTAATTCCAACTATCTCCTCGATTTCGTATGAAATACACGCCTGGTCGAAAACGCGCTCTGACAATTAAAACATGAGATAGATGCCAAATAAATTACAGGAAACACCACCGTGAGAGAAATGCATGACTGCGCATGTGTGTCACGCAGTCCGAGATGTTCCAAAAGTTTGCTCATTGGTCAGTTTGAGGCATGCTCATTCATATGATTTCAGTGATGTCCTTCCTGTTGGAATGTTTCAAGCAGAAACCATTCGAACGAATTGTGCTCACCGAATATCATAACAAAAAAGTGGCTGAAGGAAATGTCGAAGAAGAGGAGAAAAGCGAAGAAGACACTGGTGACAGGAAGGAAGAGAAAAGAACTCAATAGCGATCGAGGACCAAGGCTACAGGAGGGGCCATTTCGATGTGAACTGGTCCCTTTCCGTTAGTCGACCCCATCTGTTCGCAATAAGGGACATCGAACTCTATGTGCTCTTCGAATAGGTCTTCTAAGGGATCCATGTAAAAACGCAGATCCTTCATTGTCCTTTGATAAATAATTCGCCCAATAGGTCCACTACTGAATATTAATATTGAACTGGAGAATAACTAGCCTACTTCTTGAAAGCATACAAGAAAATCTTAGTGTTAATTTGAGGGTATTCTACACTTATTCATCAGGGATCGGGTATGTCTTACCTATGTGCACTTAGGATATATCGCCGTAATGCTATGGCCTTTTTTTGAAGAACGGAATACATGTGCATGATAATTGATTGATTTTAGTGGTGCATTGTGTCATAGAGTACGCAATTGTACTATTGTTTTGTTAAGTTTTTCTTTTCTCTCTCTATTTTTCCCCCTTCATGACTTTCGTTTCTACCGAGTGGGACTCCACGTGTTGCTGTTCATTTTTTGCGCCGGTGAAATAGTTGCTTTCATCTTGCTTGCGTGTGTATATACATACATTTCTATATCAGATTGTTTCACGCCGTTCACAATGATGTGATGCTTGCTCAAATGTGATACGTTTGTTGAATTTTTACAAGAGATAAATTTTCAGAGCTTGATTATTTTTGTTTACGACCACTAAAAACTATTTTTCACAAATTTCGTGCGAATTCATATAGTACTGTTTTGTTCGCTGCAAATGGTGGGGCGTGCCAGTGAGGCTATGTTGGCGAGCCGCCAGCCCGTTGTCCACCAGTTGTTGAAGCGGATAAGCGACAGCACTTGGTAGCCAATGACTAATGCGAATGATATGATTCAGCCTTGTCTATTGCTGGAACAAAAACGGAGAGAAAGGGCAGGCGCAGCGTCAAACTCATCACATTCCCCCTTGACACGCCCCTTCAGCCGCGACGGACAAGGCTGCAGGTTGCCACAGTCACCTACGCGCTCTGCCCGGTCACCTTTGCTGTGAAGGTGGGCCCGGCCTTTTGCTCAGCAGGGGTTCAAGGCTTAGAAACGCATTTCGCGGTTAGTTTGTGGGCGGAGACTGACAACCACTGTGTCTCCCTTACTGGTCCACCCTAACTTTTGATGTCAGTTTGAGAAAGGTCGCTCCAATGAGGAAGCCTGCGAATCTCCCGCCCATTTATCCCATGCCCGCTTATCGCGAAAAGTTTTGTCAAAATAGTTACATTCGTATCGCTGTGGAAGATGGGGCATGTCGAAGGGGATAGGTGTGGGCACGCTGCCCGCCCTCCTTTTTCATTCATTTTCTTTCAACAAGCGGCATATCTGTGCCATATCGTTCGTATCAGTCGTTTCCCACCACTTTAGTTACTCGCCTCAACGACCGGTTGTGAACGGGCTGGCAGCTCGCCAAACCCAGCCTCACCGACCCGCTTCGTCATCTGCAGCGAACAAGTAGAACTTGGTTTGGTTCAGATGATGGTGCGAGTCAGCTTCTCGCGACTGTTCAAAACGTACGACGAGCCAGTACCACCGAAAATTTCAAGCTGTTTGGGGGCTCAATAGATGACACCTCCTACAGTTCGGTGTCTAGCAACTTGGACTTCATGACTGACATTTAACCGGGATCCTCCAGCGGGTACCTCCTGCCTTTTTTCTGCATTCCCTTTAGAGTGTTCGTTTTTTTCAAGAAAAGGGCTCATCAATAAGATCACTAGCTCGCCTATTGCTTCTAAAGATACCCTATGCGATTGTAGACCGTACTACCTTATGTTTAGGTATGAAAATGGGGTGCTTATGACTTGTTTGTGAAGAAAAAAAGCAGTTGTTGAAAACGCCTCGAATGCGAACTGTACACCCACCTCCTGGATCATGGCCCTTGTCATGTACGAGCTGAGTGGATCCGTAGCTGCAGTAGTGTACCAGTTTCTCCGCTCAGAAAGGTGGGAGAAGAGCAGGTGGTAGCTCTACAGGCGTGAAGTTGAGAGCGCGCAGGAATGAGGGTGCATGGTAGTGGAAATCAAGTGCCGTCTCCCTACTCCGCCCACGTCATCTTCAAGGTGCAGCACCTGAGCCGATACCAAAATTTTGCAGCGACCACGCAGTCAGAGGTAGAAAACAGTCAGAAGTGAGAGGGAGCAGGCAAGCAGCGTATTTAACTATGGTTGGTCGTGTGGCTGGTCGTTCAACAGCGTGGGCGTGGTCCAAGACACGCTACTGAGCGTACGGTTTACCTTTGGACCCGGCTCTTGCTCCGGCCGTTGATATCTTGTACATTACAAGCATAGGAGAGGTGGAAAGGCTAGGACTAGAGATCATGAGACGAAAGAATCGAAAAATGAGCGAGATGATGGGCAAAAACCCGTGACAACCAACGTGGAATGCCCACTGCGCCTATGGCACGCACCTACTGGGCGCAAATCGTGCGCCTTTGGCGCTCCTTTTCGCGCAACACGCACAGCTGATGGCCATCACAGATGTTCCGCTCATCGAAAATGTGCTACAAGCTACTGTAGAAGAACACTGAGTACTGCAACATTTCATTGAATTCACAATACTATTTCTTAGATAAGATTATGCATATCAGTCTAAATATCAATACTGCAACTTCTATAAAGGACATGATACAGACACCCATAAGTACACCGAGTAGACCGCCCAGGTTTGAAATGAAGCGATTAAACTGAAATACATGGGCATCAAACGATTCGCTTCACTGATCGAGAATGCTCAAGAAGCGTAACATATACACTTAAAGACACATGGTACGCTCAAACACATTGAGGGTGTATGAGACTATCAGCCCCCCAGCTGTCGATGTGTCGTGGTCCCCCGCCCAAAACTGCACGGGGTCAGAGTACGGGGCCGTGGGAAAGTCGTAATTCCTTGCTACACCGCCCACCGTCCATTTCGTAAACTCTAACACCGTCCGCGCGGACGCATAAGAGGAGTTTGGCGTGCAGCTCATACTGGCTGTAAAAATTTGCCAAAACCTGCGATTGCACTTTGGAATAAAAATGCAACGCAAATTTCCTTTATGAGATAACATTTTAGGTGCTGCAAAATAAGAACCGAAGATGATGACGAGGGCTAGAACTCAAGAGCAACTGTGGTGCTTCTGCAATATCCCTCAGAGGCCGCGCATTCCCACAGAGCATGACAATAAAAAAACCAAACAAGGAAGAAACACAATATATATAACAACAGAGCGTACCACTCGTGTAGTGGAATAAGAAAAAAATAGCATTGGAAAATAAGAGAAAGAGGCAACAACGATTTTAATTAAACTTGCCGTTTCCTTCAAGTTAAATTTATCTTAGCAAAAATAATAATATTTCTACTATGATATAATCATCATCACACTCTCACTATTCGGGCGGTACTTGAACATGAGAAGGTTACCTCGACATAAGAATGGCTTGTATGTGTGTGTTTACAGACTTGTCCCTTTTTCATCTGTCATGTCTGTGGGGAATGCGCGCCTCTGAGCAGATATGCAGAGCTTTTTTAGTCTCTCACATCTTCGTTCTTATTTTGCAGCACCTAAAATGTTATCCGCATAAAGAAATTGCGTTGTACTTGTATTCCAAAGCGCAATTACAGGACTTGGCAAAAAGCCAAGAGAGCTGCACGCGACACGCGCCGCGCGGACGGTGTTAGTAAAAAGAGTTTGCGAAACTGGACAAGGCGTGGAAGGCTCACGACCTTTCCCCGCCTCGCGCTCTAGACCCGCCAGTGGCAGCGGTTTGGACGGGGGGGGACGCACGAAACATCGACAGCGGAGCTGAGTGAGAGGTCGATACACGGCTGTTCGAGCGTTACCATAGCACGCGTTTACGAAGGCGCGACAGAGGTAGGAATAACGACGGAGGGAAAATAATATATACAAAGCGAGCGGTGCGGAAGCGTGCGGACGTGGAGAGAGCGAGGAATGTGAGGACCAACCAAGCAACAGGAGGCAAGTGAGACCTCATGCCCCCCCCAGCGAATGTCAGCGAGTGCCCTCCGGGTGTCGTACTTGCAGGGATGCAATGATAAGGTAAACAAGAATTTACTATCAGGGTGTGAGTAAGAGTGTGTGCGAGAACAACAGCTGGTATCTCCAAGCGAGTAGGAAGGTAAGGGTGATTAAAACGTCATCTTTTGCAAGAAGGCCGCACGAAGGGGAGAGACAACCAGATTCACAGTCCAATTTATAGACCGTGGTGTGAGTGGGGCCTCGTAGCTGCCTGGTAATATTCAGGTACCTCGATGATATGTTTCCTCGACCGTTCTGTCGTTTTCCCATGTCCAGGACCTAGCCAGAGTTTCATGGAAGGGATGGGATCGCCCGTAAGTGGCCAAGGTTTTGTCCCATGAAATCGAGGCTACACCAATCTTCCGGATCGGAATAAACTGGCATAATACGACTCCGCCTGAGTTAGACCATGCCGATCTCCGAAAACTACGACCTGCACAATATCTGACAAGGAGCAGCAACTATCCTCTCCGCGGACCCCAAAAGCTATTGTATACAGGGCATGGCATTGTTGGGCGCAACTCATCCGTCTTCAACGCGGCGCTATACATATATAAGCCCTTTACCTATTGGCGCTGCACATCAGAATGTTCCCTGTTTCACATCATCACAGCAGGGCGCTTTGTACCTAAGGAATCCCCAGCAAGGGGTCGAATTTGGTCGCTGGAGCGAAGGGGGGGGGGTCTGCGATTTTTTTGATAATTAATGCTCTCTGGTTTCAGTTCAGTTGATACCACTAGGAGACTAAGTTCTAGAAAAATTGAGGAAATTGGAAATAAGCCAGTAAGGTGGTGGGTATCATGGGGAAGCGAGAGGGGAGAGAGGGGGCCGTGTTTGACAGAATGTTCCCTGTTTCAACTAGTTCTGATAGTTGATGAAAGGTAATCTACCCCCTCCCCTTCTCGCTGGACTGCGAAATGTTGGCGATGCCACATCACTGGTTAAGCGAGGCTGTGAACCCGTCAGAGACAGTGCAGGGGTCATACCGAAGAGGACAGTTTAGGGAAGACGGGTTGAGTACTAGCACCATTTCACCCATTCTGATGCCGTTCGCTGGTATTATACAGCCAAAACGCATTGAACATGCCTCTACAGTTTAAGAGGGAGATATAATGCACGGCGCATCCCGAGAATAACAAAAATTGTTAAAGACCTCCGAAGCGGATTGAGTTCGATGCCACTCGACAGAGTACTGTTGGTTGGTACATGGCAAGGGACAGACACAGGAGTCCCAAGTCGAGGGATCTTTCCATGTTTGGCGACAGCTTCGTCAATGCATGATCCTAAAAAAACACTCTTTGCCTATAAAAAATGGATCTGCAAGTTCACTCACTTTTTGCGAGTTCGCATGTTATTGCACCTGGGGCCACTGGATACCGTGGATCCATACATTGGCACTCTTCCAAAATCATATCCTGATAGCAGGAACGGAGGCATCCCTACAGTTCGATAGATTGCTGGACCACAATTTAAAGATATCCACAATGTTCAAATTTTCTCACAGAACAAGATGTTGCCAACAAGAGATGAAGTGTAAGGATTTTGCAGAGGTACAACTGGTACAGAAATAACAACAGCTCCGCGATTATTGAATCAACTTCTTCTGAGAGCAGTTAACTTATAGACATGATTCCTCCTCCCTGCTGTATATAAACTCACCCTAGTTTCGACGAGGGCAGCGAAAGAGGTATTGATGGTGTCACGCGCGCGCGCATCCTTACCAGGACCCAAGCGGTTCAAGGTAGTACGTGGTAATGTTGCGCTATGTAAAATATCTAGAAATTGATCCCTACAAAATGTTGTGACTCGACAACTTTTTGGAGTTTTACCTAGAACATAAATTTAACCCACGCCTCCCAGCCGCTACTCTGAAAACGCGCGGTCCTCACGGACTGAACGCTCAGTAGTGTTTGCGGCGATGCCGCTTAGCGTTTTTGTGGGCGACCGCGCGGGTACTAACGGCCAAGTTGGGAACGAAGGGCTAACGAGACTTCCGGTGGCGACCCCCTAATGAGTGCGGTGTGCGGCCCCGACGAAGAAAAAGCGAGGGAAAAAAATTAAGGAAGACCGGGAGGAGGGGGGCGCGGGAATGAGCGAGAGGAGCAAGGAGACGGAGAAAGCAGGAGAAGGGGGTAAGAGGCGGAGAGGGGCGGTGTCGCCCCAATGGAAGCACTTCTCTTGTCCGATGGAACAGCTATCGGGTCAGCGGAAGGTGCAGACCCAGCAGTGGGTGGCAAGGAAGACCACTTTACCAGTGCGGAAGGGGGGGAGGATCTCCCGATACTCTTATCCTTACATGAACACAAACCCATACCTCCCCTCCACCTCAGCGAGGCTGTCATGTGAAGGGGATGAGTATGGCATTTATGGGTAGGGGTGTTGGTGACGGTTAACTACCGGAGAGAAGGAAGGGTCGGGGGGCTGGGCTACGGTACTGCTTTTGCGACAGCCTATTGGGGTGTTGAGCTGTTGTTGTGCGGTAATTTCTGCTGCGTGGGGGCCAGGTAGATTCGTAACAACCGGGTACAAGTTATCCCGTCGGGTCATTCGAATCCACCATCACAGGAAGAACAAGAACAGACAAAATCTTTGAAAAGGTGGAGCAGGAATGGGTAGATAGTGCCGAAACTTCCAAAACACCTTCCTCTTCCTGTTGATTTTCAAATTTTAATTCTTCGCTATTTCGTTGCCCTAAGCAATCTGTGAAACTAACGTCTGTGGTGTACATTCCATCGTAGTAATAGGCTTTCACTTCTGATGGATCATTCACGCATACTCCATATTTGCCAGCAAGCCGTGTATATTTTGTCTGCAACATAAAAGTCGACACCATAATAAGACAAAATCATTTTGCTTCAGTCATCGTGTTGTGTCTTCGCCCCATCGTAATTCGCCCACGGGATGAATTACGAAACAATTTAGGGAAATAAAATATCTGGTGTGCCAAGGTGGGGGGGGGGATGGACAGGAAATTCGCGTTGCAGCGAAAGCTTCAGTGTCCTTCATTCTGTATGTGAGCCAAGAATCAAAAAGTCAATCGAAATCGTTGTTGATTTTCTGGTGGTGGTGGAGCACGGAGGGGGTAGGTGGGGAAGAATGGGGCAGTAAGCGAGAATAGGCCACGATCCTTCCCTTCTCTGAAGTCGCTGAGGAGGCTAAGGCTGTTGATTACACTAGCACTGAAAAAGCATCGTCTCGTTAACACATTGACGACGAGCCATTTTCTTCATGACTTGCGCATGGGACGGCACATTTTTCTTCGTTGAAATTCAGTAATTTTCAAATAAATCAATGATTCTGATCCAAGAGTATTAAAGACAGCCCCCGCGCTCAAGTAGTACATGGTCGTCCTTCCTTGTGCAAGTAGTTCAGCCCCCAAGCTAGAGACTGTCCCACTCTCGCGACTCCACAGAGCGAGCTACAGCCGCTGAAAGTTCTAGTTCTAACGCCCGCCCAGTTGGACCGCCCACTTGCTAGATGCCCTCTGACGGAGAGCCGCTCAGTTGTTCTTTGTTGGGACGGCGGGCATTAATCGGAACTGCATGTACTTTTTGCTGACCGCGCTCGTGCCCATAAATAATTCTGCTCTCCTTTATTACATTTTATTGGGAGCACATACAGTCAACTGCAACCCATCTCGCAAGGTAAAACGCGTAAAAATCACGAGTGATGCAATTTTCGTGGAGCTCGTGG
>MU912042.1:116354-134854 GCA_036418165.1 Cooperia oncophora
CCCATCTCCCTATTAATTCTAAATTTCTTGAAAAAAATCGTGCCACTTGCCTTCAGGCGAAGGACGAGAATAAAGCTTCCAGCGTTGACTAGCTCAAATCGAGTGATGCGCCGCACATTCCCCGTTTATTCATAGTTATAGTGGCTTCTTGAATTTAACTTGACCTGCACAGTGAGAAGGGCTGGGGTTTGCCACTTCACTGCCAGTTATTCTCCCTGACGAGTCTGGCAATGATTTTTCGGCCCCGGATTGCTGGAGAGCTCAGTTGGCCCGATCAGGAACCGACATGGGACTCGATCTCTTCATCGAGAGCGTCGTAAGCGGCGCAATTGCCCTACAGTATCCCTGCACAGATGGATAGATATCAAAAATTCACAGATACTCAAATGTCGTAATAAAACACGCTCAAAGGCAGCTGGAAGACGAGAGAATATAAGTCGGTCCCACACAGAAACCATAAGTGGGTCCCCACACAGAAGAAATGTAACGCATCACATCTATGCATATAGAAAGGGGATCGCAGGAACACTTCGCAAGATGGATAACGCAACATTTATGGGTGGGCTGTTGACGGTCAGAGCGCCCTTACCACCCATTCTCGAGTCACAAAACAGAGACAACCTCTGACAACTCGTACGAGAACTGATACCGGTACTGTTACCGTTTTCGCTTACTGGACCCTACCTATTAGGTGATCGCGGGATGTGTCTTTAAGCACATCTCCACCTTATGGCTCAAGAACATCGAGTACTTCAGCACAACACATCAGGCTAATTCCACACCAATTTTGGAAAAAAAGAACAAAAGACAACAAAAATTGTCTCTGAAATCATTACACGTACCACTGCATTGGAAGGACTGAACCACTTCTCGTCACGACAACAGGCTTTTCTCGCTTGTCCAATGAAAAGCGGTGAAGCAAGCCCAACCTGAACAAAAGAAATTGTTCACTTCGAACATGAATTCAAACAACTTTACAAAACACTGCTTCAGTCACAAGTAGTACAATTAAAAAAAAGAAACTGTCTTAGGCAGAGAAAGACTGTAATAGAACTACCTGCATTTGAGCAATATGAAAGGACGATGTGACCGCGAAAACTTCGAAAACTCCGTCATCGATCTTTTGTGGGTGCTCATCGTCTGCATATTTCCATGGCTGTAACAAGTTCTCATTCTTAACCATATCTTCATGAAGAAGAAAAAAGATTCTTATGAAAGAAAAGATTCGGGCATTTCGCCATACGCTGCCCCACTCTTCCAGATTCAGGCCATATTTTAAAGGATTTCCTCTTTGGAAGAAGATGGCTGAGATTCTGGACCCTGATGTGGTTTGACCTTTGGAAACTCACAACACATCCACTTGGATCAAAACAGCCTGGCGCACACCACGAGGGTGGGCCTACACCTGACAGCACAAAAAATGAACTAAATAATTTACCCAATAACTGTTTTACTTCATGGGCGCAAATATCACAATTGCTTGGTTCAAAAACGCCAGGTACGTATAGCGTAGTTCGCTGCGGACGGTTGGGCGTGTCAGGCGGGATGATTTGGCGCGGTGCCAAACCCGTTCTCCACCAGTTGTTAAAGCGAGCAAATGATATGACTGTATCATATCGTTCGTATTACTCGTTTTCTACCACTTTTTGTCGCATGCTTCAACAAGAAGGCAGAGAACGGCTTTGACGGGGTGACACACTCATACTGCCTGACACGCCCAACCGTCCGCAGCGAACTAGAGTGAACGCCATTGATGCCGGTGCCAAAACTGGCCTGTAACCCTTACACCTGTGCCAAGGCGCCAACGTTTTCCTTACATGTTTTGGTTTCAAGAGGAGGGCGGGAGGGGGAGTAAGGCGGTTACTTCGCATGGGGGAATAACTCTTCGGCAACAACCACTGCTAGAGGAACAACCCGGTCGGAACGTGGTCTGACTTTTCAGAAGTGGATCAGTAGAGGATGAAGAGCGTCAGAAAAGAAAAGAGAATTTTGGGAAGAAGATATACCTGTACACCGGCGCCCCAACACTGAATGTTGAGAAAGACGAGGCCTTCGATCCCGGGCAGTTCAATTAACCTGAATCAATCAAATTAACTTGGTAGAAGGACACCTGTATGGAAGGAAACATTGAAAGGGGAGCAAAAAAACTTACTTATCATCCAAGTAAAGAGAAATGTTATCACGCAGTCCTTTACAGGTTCGAGTAAATACATCTTTAGTACCGAAGGAGAAAAAAAGAAATTTGTTGAGCAGCCTGCAATAGTGGATCTTAGCCGACGTATGGTAAAATCATTGAAATAATATATTTATTGACTGTCAGTTAACAATCATGTAACTAAAGATGTTAATGTCTAAAGAGACCAATCAGAGCGAATATCAAGAAATTAGTTCAGTACCTGCTACTCAATACTTTTGGTATCGATTTTCTTGTAGTCTGCATACCAAATGTGACACTGGCATCAACTCCAATCGATATATAGTTACTCATTTTCTTATTCGTAATAACCGTTCTTCTACCAAACTGAAAAAGTGCATCAATCTTCATGGATATAATGCGGAAATATTGTATATTGTATAATGTTGTATATTGTATAACATGGATTACAGGAGGCGGAGGTGGTGTAGTGACAAGTGGCGCGCTTACCACTCGCGCGGCGCCGGGTTCGAATCCCGGGTCGACACCCGCCCAGGCCAACCAAGCCTTCTACCCTCCGGGGACGGTAAATTGGTACCAGATTCGTCTGGGAGGATAAAACACTGACTTGTACATCGGCTGGCCACCGCAAGTCATTGTATAGGCCACATCGCATTCAATAAGCCACTACGATTCTGAATGGAAGTAGAATGCGTGCCGCATCCCACAAAGGGATTGATCAACGGCGAAGACTTTATCCTTTTTATCCTTTATTGATTACAGGGACAGTCTGTAGATGTAATAACAGAATTTACCTGATTTTTCGATTTGATCATTACATTCCACCTGTCCAACTTTTGTACATCCGCGGCGTAGACATCATTGAGATACTTAAAGCAGAAGTAAATGAAAAAATGAGAATATTTCCAGAGCAAAACGGATGAAAACTGAATTTGGTACCTCGAGGATATTCAAGTCGCCGTTCGTTCCTCCACCCCAACCCAGTACTCTGGACAAATCGTTTCCAGTTCCAAGAGGAAGAACGGCCATCTAAAGTGGTAACAATGTGTAGTAAATAAGCGAATCAAGGATCAGATTTCTCCCACGGGTTGAACCTAGTCCAGCACTGGGTTTTCTACCCTCAGCGTTACTAAAGGGCACGATTGCGATTACTACATCCATTTCACATTTGCGATTAACACAGGGAGACGGGCAAGAGAACCGGTTAACGGCCGCGCGCGGCGATCGGCGCGGCGTTTTCTTAACTCGTGTTAACCTGTCGACTGGAGCACCGGACTTCATGTAGACCCCGTCATCGTAGACATTCATGACTATTTTCGGTTCTGAATTGCCTGTTGTCGCCATCTACTACCTGGAACCATCGTCATTTGCGGGCGCGACGTCGCACGCGACGCCCATCAGCGCGGCGAATTACGATTCTCTTGTCACATACCCGTTACCACATCCCATATCCCGGAGATGGGGAGGGCGTGGGTGTGCACTTCATTTGAACGCGACCGGAAGGCTGTTGCTATGCCTACCCTGTGTTGCACTAAACAGGTTGGCTTTTGTCTCGAAATGAAATATTGCGCGAAAAACGCATCGCAAGCCATGTTCAAATGATCACGCCCTCACAAGTTACGGGATATGGGGCGTAGATTAGCAGGAGCACTTCAGCTTATTTGGTGCCCAGCTCTGCAGTCACAGAGAGTGCACAGCTTTCGTCATTCGAAAAAGCGTGGTGAGGTGGTCAGTGGCTTGAGATTTATTCTTGTCCTGGTCTGTTTCTTCGAAAACCGCTCACAAGAGGAAGCCGGAGGCGGTTAAACATCACGCCTTTGTTGCTTGCAATCTTGTAGGGTGGTTTCGCGTTTTCTTCAGGGTAAATTAGCAGGCCGTGCTCGCTCTTGCGATGTGCTCGCACGTCGTGTCACATGTCTTTGACCGGATGAGACTTAAATTTCCGAAAAACACTACACATACCGGTGGTTTACGACTGAACTGCTCCAGCACCTCCAAGACATTCGATATTGTTCCGTCGCCACCGGCAACAATAAGTCTCACATCAATCTTAACGAGATAACATTCAGTCTTGTTCGTACAGAAGGAGGGGCGTGTCAGGTGCGATGAGTTTGGCGAGAGGCCAAACACAGCTTTCACCACTTGTTGAAGTGGTCAGCGACATCAACTGACCCTATATGAACGATTTGATACGGACTTATCGCTTGTTCGCTTTAAACACTGATAGAAAAAAGGTCCGGCGCCGCACCGCACCAAACCCATCCCGCCTGACACGCCTCTTCACTCGCAGCGAACAACACTGTAGCAACCAAAATGATCCCAACAGAACTAAAGACAATAGAGCCTACCTTAGGATAATCATCAATCCATTGCAAAGCAGCTTTTATGTTTTCTTTTTGCACGTCAATAACCTGAAAATAACTCATGTAAAAATATAAAGTATTGGAACAAAAAAAGGTTTGCAACTTTGAAAATACTGAAGCCAAAGTAGTTGGGGAGGCGAAGAGCGTGGTGGCATTACTGTTTCATCACACCTGATGCTGTAACCTCTTTCCACAGGTTTAGCCTCAGAGGGACAGAGCCAGATGACCACAATGGGGTAGACGCGGTGTACCGCCGCGTACCACTCGCGTCTCAACTACTTAAGTTCCAAAATCTAGTCGTAGCTACCAGCTGGCAGAATTTCCAGCAATGATATTGTGGAAATCACAATTTTCACGAGTTATGAAAGATAAACTTAAGTGACCCCGAAGAAAGTTTCACACACCTGCCTTGGATGGAGATGACGAAGGAAGTTTCTATACACTACTTTACCAGTACACGATCCGCAAACTGTATTTGTTAGTGCAATTATAGGTTTGAAGTCAGTTTGGTCAGATAGTAGTAACCGGTCAATGACCTATTAAGAAGAAAGTATTAAGTGAGAGAAACACAAAAAAATGAAATGTCTCGTACCAATTTTTTCCCAGCTTTTCTAGTAATTACGCTATGAGGAGGAAAGGTGAATTTCCTATACTCGCCAAAATCGCAGACATCAGATGACAGCTTCTTTAGGCAAGGCGTATGTATTACACGCCAACATCTGAAATTTGAACGAGTTAAAGAAAAGTCAAAAGGAAAAAGAAAAAAGAAAGTAAAAAAAAACGTACAAGCAACAGGAATAATCCCGCAGACCGACACCGCCACCACAGAGTTCATCACAAATGCAACAAAACTGGTCCGAATCAATATTCCCTGGGATCTAAACAGTAAACGAATATTATCCGATTATAGACAGAAGCTACCACATCAAAACCGAATATTGGATGAAGAAAGAAGCGTCAACTAACTCAGGTAAGCTAGTACCTTGAGCCCTGTTGGGGATCTAGAATGCATCATGTGGAAGAATTTGAAAGGGATTGGTCGGTTTAGTTTACAACCAATCACAGGCATCAGACGCATGCCCTATGTCTGAACTCACGATTTACAAAATGCGCTCGAAATGTATAAGAAGCGCAGGCGCAAGAACACACGTTCAAGGATTTTTCTCAATAAAAAAACTCGTCTGTTTAAACAATTCGGATTTTAACAAAAGTATTATTCAATAAAATAAAAAGCCTCACCCAATCGTGGTGAAACCGCCCATTATCATCTGGTCTTTGAACAGTTTTACAAGTAACCTTGGCAGCAATATTACGAGCACAAGCAACCTGAAAATCGGAATTGGAGAGCACAACAAATACCGAAGCGAGGCAAAAAACAAGTAAGGAGTTATTAAGCTCTACTCACCTCATCCACTTTTAGGGTACAGTAATCACATTCATAACCGGAGATCAAATGCGTTTTACATGAGGCACAAAAGAATCCTCGATCAACAAAATCGACTCGTGTCCAGTAATGTCCACCTGAACATGCAAAATATATGCCTAGACGTCTACAGTAAATCGTAAAACGTAGACTATAAGTTGAGGAAAATAGGTGGGATACAGTACACGGAATGCGCGTAGAACTGAGTGGCTGGGAGCGCCGTATACACAGAACTAGGTAGCATCCGTCTCAGGGCACTTGTCAACCGGGAAGCCTCTCCTCTCTTTCCTTTTTTTCTTCCTCCTCCCTTCTTTTCCTTCCTTCCTTCTCTTCCCTCCTCCTTCACTTCATCCTTCAAATACTGGACCGGTAGATGTCTCGTGAAAATACCCCTGGACCCTCGCAGGAAGAACTCGTCTGGGGTCTCGTGGTATACCCATTTGAGCGCACTCATGGAGCCGACACACTTAAATTCGCGAGCGATGGGTACTGTGTCCCGCTTGCTTTCTTAAACATTGACCTTAGGGCACAGCCTGGTCGGGCTAGGGCTGTTGAAAAGGAATTCTGAGCGGGTTACGCACACAGCATTCGCTTAAGGACCCCTGTGATACAACAAGCAACGCTGCAGCATGTCAAGTCTTCCAGCTCAGAGGTGTTCTCCCACGTAGTTCAGCGGGCGCTATGCCCCCCCCCCCCCCTGCGCCCGTTCCTTAACGAAGCCTCAGGCTTAGAGCGAAGATGGTCAGATTCGAAGAAAGCGCACATAGACAAAGAAGCATCTGCTTAAAGACAGCCCCGCGCTCGAGTAGTACATGGTCGTCCTTCCTTGTGCAAGTAGTACAGCCCCAAGCTAGAGACTGTCCCACTCTCGCGACTCCACAGCGAGCGAGGAGCGAGCTACAGCCGCTGAAAGTTCTAGTTCTAACGCCCGCCCAGTTGGACCGCCCACTTGCTAGATGCCCTCTGACGGAGAGCCGCTCAGTTGTTCTTTGTTGGGGCGGCGGGCATTAATCGGAACTGCATGCCCTTTTTGCTGACCGCGCTCGTGCCCATGAATGATTCTGCTCTCCTTCATTACATTTTATTCATTAGGAGCACATACAGTCAACTCCAACCCATCTCGCAAGGTAAAACGCGTAAAAATCACGAGCGACCCAATTTTCGTGGTGCAAAAGCTCGACGCACTACACTACACTAAAAGATGCACGCTACCGTAACCCTAAATTCGGACGCCGAGTTTTTGAAAGTTTCTTTTCCTTTTCAAGAGTTTTTCTTCCGTGTTTTCGTTGTTTTCCGTATTCTTTTCTTTGCACTTGGATGATATCCACTACTGGAGATGTGATAAAGGGATTTGTGAGCCAGGGGTTGCACAGAGACCGCAGGGAGGTGTGACTGTCAGGGAGCGATTTTGTTTATGGTGTTCTTGAGGACTCTTCTTGCTTTTTTTCTTCTTTGGGGAATTACTTATCAGCTACTGTTTCATAATTGAAAAGCAATTATCCATGACACTTTTATCGCGGGAGCTGTCTTACACAGTGCTCACGCTCAACCAATTCGTAGGTATTCATCCTTGTTCAAGTACTCTGGCCCACAGTCTCTAAGACCGTCCTAGTTCGGAAGCTTCATGGTAATGAAAAATGAGCTGTAGTCCCCATAAGTGAAAGTTCTGACGCCTTCCTAGGTACCCCGCCTACGAGAACTCAAGGACTATTTTCCGTCACGTGTTCAGTTCACACACTCTACTTCTCGTTTCTTTTTTTCAGTGCTGGATAGCACTGCATGACGCAAAGAAATGACGAGTGAGCCAGAAGCGCAAATTATCTCTTTGCTTGCATGAAACAAGCACGTCCGCACAACTCCTACTGTGAGGTTGCCAGTGTTCCTTACTTAAGGCGTTTTCAATTATGTTTTTTTTTATTTCACGGATGGTCACTTACGACTGCAGGACTGTAAATAAACGGTACTATTCACAATATGCAGTCGCAGAATTTGTGTTTAAGCGTCGTAATGCAAATACACCAGGAGAAAAACAAATAAAATTAAATTCATGTAAATCGAATAATGGTTAATAATACTGCTTACTTTTGGCTGATATAGAGTCGTTAATTGATTTCCGTTTTCTCTCTTCCAATAGCTTCCGAAAGACGTATATAACTATAGCAGTAACTATAACGAATAGAAAGGCGACAGCTAGTTCTTCATATAAATCCATTTTATATTGCTAGAAGAAAGTACAGACAATTGACGACGAGAGGGGCTCGTAGTCAAGAATCACATTTTATTATGCAGAAACGCATTATCTGCCGTTGTACCTCAGACGACGACGAAGGACGGTGTGAAAATGAGTGTGAAAAGGCAGAAACACGTTTTTCAAGGTACACGTACGCGTCACGACCGCATCGCGTGTCAAGGGAGACAAATTTCTGAAAGGAGCACGGTTACTGGAGCCATAATGTCGCACAAACCAAGTTCAAAGAAATAATTTTATGGAAGAATAGCGAAAGGATCCTGGATAGTTGATTGGGACTATTGCATACCTAAAGTGCCATCAGCCGAATTCTCTCAAATGATCAATAAATCGTTACAAAAGCCTAAAAGAACACATTGCGAGAAGAAACATGTTGTGCTCCTAGATGGAATAGCAAGATTAACCAAGCTCCACTTCTTTTTTCATTGACTAGCTCTAAGTGCTTATATGATTTTTACTGAGAGCCAGAATATATTTTCAGGTGGTAAGCAAACACGCGCAGAGGACCGCGCCCTTTAAATGATCAGTAATCACGCTACATGTGACCTCATCAATATTCATGCGAAATGGAAGTGTTGTGAACAATATTTGCACTTTGCTTTATGCGTGGACTGGTTTTTGGTGGTGCTTTGCACAATACGCCTGTCGCGAGGGGCATTTTGGCGCATGACACTCAATGAGCTTAAACTGTGACAAACTTCCAGTTTTACCTTAGGCTTTTGGAAAAAAGGTGCGCATTAAATTTTGAAAGAAATCTGACCTCAATTCCGATGAGTGAAGCAGTAAAGGATAAAGTGTACTGCGAAAAGTAGCACCACTGGAGCTCTTCCCTCTAGGTCTGAGTAAAGGTCTTCATTCTCGCCTCAACATGCACCTTCCAGCCCTGAATGCCGTCTGTGTTTTGTAAAAAAAAACCAATAGATGTTGTGGGAACGATGTCCATCAGATTTTCTGGCTTGAAGGACACCTGGTGCAAGACTGGGATTACTGTGCTTTGCACGAATCACCGTACCGGCCACCAACCATCGCACCAAGAGGGTGGCCTAATTAGAATATCACCGTGCTTTCCAAAAGGCCCCTTATGGGGCTGTTGTCAACCAGACGTGCTCTCACTGCGAGGGTCCAGGGTATTTTCACGAGGCATCTACCAGTCCAGTAGTTGAAGGGAGAAGGTAAAGGAGGAGGGATCAGAGAAGGAAGGAAGGAAAAGAAGGAAGGAGGAAGAAAAAAGGAAGAGAGGAGAGAACCCGGTTCGCAAGTGCCCTGAGACGGATGGAAAGGGCTGCCCTGGCTGCGTTTCAAGCTACACTCTTCCCATGGGTTTGTAGAGGTAATGAAGGTAAATTCAATCGAAGTGGATAAAAAATAAGAGTCAGAAGTCGCTGGATTCGCGGCCGGCGGAGTGTTCGGTGGTGTCTGAGAGATTCGATTGTGATGTGGAAGGCTGCCAGCTTTCCTTCATTGCCTGTGTAACTGATCGGTCGGCAACCGTTGTCTGGTACCTCGCCCGCATCGCTGAGTGTCTCTGCGTCTCCATTCATGGCATGTTCATGCAGTGCTAAAAAACACACACGCTTCACACTTGTAGCCTCCCAACGGGCTCCTCCGCTTTCGTTTTTGATGACTGATGAGTACCATGGGCGAACACACATTTCCACAGTTGGAATGTGCCTTGGAGTCCGTATTAAAGAACCATCTCTACTTTGAGCTACTTCCTTGAACGACCAACCATTACATTTACATGTCTACGAGCCTTATGTGACTTTTCTCTACCCACAAAGACATTGGTGAAATAAACCGATGAGATACAATGTATACCTACAATCAGTATGAGATGTTTCGCCCAGATAGATTTATCCCTTCGGTGAAATTGGCACAGTGCCACGCACTTGGTGAAACGTGTGGTATAGGATGGCGTAGTAATAAAGTGCTTATCAAGGAATGACCACGAATCTAAAGTGCATCTCATTATCAGCTGATGTCGCGCCTTGGTTTGAACTACAAGTGCTATTCACATGTCACAATTACATGTAGGTGGCATAGGTGTGAGTCCAATGTTTGGTCAGCAATCACTTGAAAAAAGAAAGTTTCTGTAAGTTCTTGAGGCATTAGGTTGTCCGGAATTTCTGCACGTTTTGTGTTACTATTTTTTGAACATTCATTGCTGATTAAAAACTCACTCTCCCTTGCGTCTCAGTAGTACATCCTGAAGAGAATTCTTTGCGCTATCTGATGGTATAACTGCCGTTTCACCATTGCTTGATGAACCCCTTTTTTAAGATTTTCGGACGATTTTTTTCTTCGACTATAAATTGGGGCAATCCGCAATCGAAACAGCTCAACAAATTAACCAGGTGTGGGGCCCAATAGTGCTAGAGAAAGCACTGTGCGGCAATGGCTCAACAAATTTCGTTCTGGAGATTTCAGCCTTGAAGATGAACCGATGAAGAATAGGAGAATAGGCTCCGCCCACAATGGGCGGGGCCTATATTCAGCTGAGCGGTGTCTCTTGAAAACGTCAACAAAACACTTAAACGCCGTCAACTTTGGGATGGGGGTGAGGGCATGTTGAAAATATACCGAATACACACAAACAGCTAGACGGGGCGTGCACCGAAGTGAGTAACTACTCACCTCGGTGCACGCCCCGTATAGCTGTTTGTGTGTATTCGGTATATTCGACCGAATACACACAACGACAAAAATTCGTAAAATTCCTCCGGAAGATCACAGGGACCCGGGACAAAATCATTCTCTATGCACCACGTTAGACTACACCCAATGGGCGGGGGCATACCCGAAGTGAGCGGGGCGTTTGTTCGGGCGGGCGGGGCCTAACGCAAATCTTCAAAATTCAGACCCGGAACTACTCGGGCAGCGGGAAAACGGACTCGAGTAAAAAGTGGGCAGGTAGATAAACAGAAGGAGGCACACCCGAACTGGGCTTTGGAAAGAGCCCGGCAGATTGCAGTCGGCGGGCGTTTGTCTGGGTAGGTGGGGACCAGTAAAAATTTCGAAGTTCGAACCCGGAACTACCCGAGCAGCGGGAAAACGTGGAGTAAGAAGTGGGTCGAGGTTGATTCGATCGATTTTTGCGAGCAGTGTTTGGATGAACCAGCTCTGTTATCGACTCGAATTTTGTTACAGAAAATTCGAGTGGGCTGCATTCTATGGAGGGGGGGGGCGAGCGACGGGTTACATAAGTGAAGTGAAGAGACACCCCAGCGGATGAGATGTGCGCCGAGTCGGCGGCGCCTGCTGCAAAAGTTCATAATATAGTCGCAAGGCAAGTGAGAACAGCAGTGAATATGAGGTCATAATCGAAAATTCATAACTTACTACCAATTTTTTGCATTTATTTATTTGTTTATTTACCTGCTATTCTTCTACAACAACTCAAATACACATATACTTCCACTTCAGTTCATCCACTACCGGCATTCCACCCCTCGCCTTTACGAAAATTTCACAACCGTCCACTAGGGGGGTATATACCAAATGTGAAACGGTAATGTTCTGGAATTGCAAAAAAAAATTTTTTTTTCTGTAGCGACTGGCCCTCAGTTTGGATGGCCGGGGACCCACTTCACACGCATAAGGAGGATCGCCCGCCGAAGGCGGGCGATCCGACTGGTGTATGATAACAGGAGACGTTACGGACAGTAGTTGGATGCCGACGAACCACCGAGGCAATTTCCAAAGCCGAATCCTCACGAAAAAAGATTATGGTCACAGTGTGGTGGTCATCGGCTGGTGTGATCCACTATAACTTTTTATCACCAGGCCAAACCATCACAGCAGAACCCTACTGTGAAGAAATCGACGAATTGTACCGAAAATTTTGTCAGATGCAGCCAACACTTATCAAAAGAAAGGGTCCGATTCTTTTGCATCGCCCACACGTTTCACAAATCACTATCCATAAATTGAACGAATTGGGGGTTGAAGTTCTACCTCACCCGCCATATTCTCCAGACCTTTCACCAACCGACTATCACCTTTTCAGACATTTTCAGAACTTCCTTGCTGGAAAATACTTCATCAATGAGGACAACCTAATATTTTACAGCATGAACTCTACACCAAAATTACGTGCGCGCCAAACCAATGTAACAACGGTGAGGTAATAGATTGAGTACTGGTTTTCAAGTAGCAGCATCCCAACAAAATGCCATTACATGCTCTCTACCTGCATATTTGGATTTGCCTCGGGACGAGGACATTGAGATGGTCCTTGGGAGATGAATACAACCGATGGATCGTCCTCCCACGAAAACCTTATCATGTAATCAATGTTCGATCTCCAGAAGTACCTCATGTAGTGTACACCACCTGGAAAACCAACGAGAGGGGCAGAATTTACGCACGCTGTGGACATCCTGAGAGCATTGGAACTTGGTCAGTAATCACCTGCGAAGCCAACTAAAGTCTCCAGTCTCTCAGGGGTTTTTTATTGGTGAAAGTTAGTTGAAGGTGATACAGTCAGGCCGTCCTTTGAGAATCTCCATGGAGTGGAGTCTCATTCGTTCGGTGAAGGATTAGGGGCTGTACTTGCTTTTGGGAAAAATACTTTCGATCGCTGATGTCTTGCTTTTTCTCGTTTCATGCACTTGATACACCTTCTACTCCACTCGATGGTAGATTTTTGGGAAAAAACTGGATGATTCCTCCGGAAAAGCGGTGGAAAGTAGTATAATCTAATGGAGAGTTCAGGAACATGGTAGGCGGGATGGAGGTCCTAACAGAGGAAAAAGATTCGGGGAGGGGGCGTACTTTGCAAAATTTCCCCCAACGGCAGGGCGTGTCCTGGATACAGCACACGCCTAAAACGATTTCATCAGTTCTCAAGACTGGCCATCTAACAGCCCGTATCTGAAGCGAAT
This sequence comes from Cooperia oncophora, assembly GCA_036418165.1. NCBI lineage: Eukaryota > Metazoa > Nematoda > Chromadorea > Rhabditida > Trichostrongylidae > Cooperia > Cooperia oncophora. The sequence goes on from MU912042.1 coordinate 129,427, forward strand.
GGATTATTCCCTGAGGTCCTAGTGAAGGAGCAACGCCTAGTCAATTTTGGTCAAACATAACTTTTCGGGAAAACGTTTCTGAAGTATCAGGACCCCTCGCAGTCATAATGCAGTGTACTGACCGCCCTCTTGCTTTTGGAGACATGAGAGGACATAAGAGAAGTCTGAGTCCGTAAGCGTGCAATATGTGAAAGGGCAGAAGGTAGCGGGATCCTATCAGTCGCGTGGGGGGTGCCCTGCTTTCTTTGTGGTGAGGCGTTCAGTCTACTATCCGGAACCTTCCGAAAGCTACGGTTTCTAGAGAGCTCTACATCAATTAACTGCAAAGGTTGGCCGGAAATTCCACCAGTTGGCTCTGCAACTCGACAACGCATCCCTGTTACACTACAGTGCAATGCAGAAAATAGATTATACATAACTTGATTTCTTATCAATTTTGGCGATTTTTGTCAAAACAAAGATCAAGTGTAAATCTTTAACCAATAATATTTTTAGAAGGTCTTCTTCAGGGAATAGTTCAGTTTCGTTTCGCACGCGCCCTTAGGTTTTAGTTTCCTCAAACGACACGCTGCGAAGATAGAACAGTCAAAGTTTGCTTGAGGAACTCTTGCGCATCACTTCATAGTTATGACTTGACACCTCCGGATTATTATCGTTTTTTGTCCCATAGCAATCACCCAGCGGAAAAAAACAATTTGTCAAAAGGAATTTAAAAACGACATAAGCTGCCATTTAAGCACGAGGATCCAAGGAGCATCCAGCCCTAAATAATATTTCCGGCACTATCCACCTTTTACTTTCCAGTTTTCAAGGTCCGGTCAGAACCAGGGCACAGCATTCGAGGGGGATTTTGGTGAAGCCGACCCCCCCCCCCCCCTTTTTTGGGGTTCGGTACGACCCCCCCCTATACCTAAACTTATGAAGTTTCTTCCCCCCCCCCGAGGAGGAAGAAACTTCATAAGTTTATGTATAAGTAAGCGCGAAAAATGGAAAAAGTAACAATCCTGAATGAGGCCCCCTCGCTTTTTGCTCATTTCTATCCTAATTCAGAAAAGAGAATAGAAAAGAAAGGCCATTAGGTTTCACCCACCTTCCTCGAGTCAAAACAAACTCTGGTACCTAAATCAATTGCAATTAAAAGAAAAAACAGGAAATCAAGCCAATTCCTCCTAAGAGCACTCTGAGGTCCAAGCAAAATTGCTGGGGCGCGCTCTGACGTGTATTCGAGTAAACTAGAAGAAGATAAATATTCGATATTCGAGTAAACCGAGAAGAAGATAAATATTCGATATTCGAATAAACCGAGAAGAAGATAAATACGAAAGAGTAAATACGAACGAGAGCAAACCAGCCGCAATCAGCTGATTAAAGGCCGAGGTACCGGGGAGGGGATTCTGGGGCAGGACCAGCCATGTGGAACGCGAGTTTTCAGCAAAGTGGGGTGTCTTTGAAGGACCATAACTTCCTCAAAAGCGGACCTGTGGGGAAGAGGAGACCGTATTCGTGTAGAGGAAGGTTTGCACTTCCTAAAAGTACTGAAACGTTTATGAAGGTTATTCTCCACGTTTCCCTGACTGCTCTAGCACCACGCTTGGCCAAACTTAGTTTTCGGTGCGCATCCTCTCTCAGCAACGCATTAGCACGCGTTCATGTTGTGAAAATTTCTGATAAAACCGACCACCCTCGAAGGGGTTCCCGTCACGACCCCTAGCGAAAATATAAGTGATACGAATCGAATACACGAATTTTGAACGATCGCTTGCATCCAGCGGTTGCAGTGAAGCGACTATTTATTCTTTCAGTCTTTTCGCAGGAACTTCGGAAATACCTTTTCTCAATCACATTGATACACCATCAGTGAACGAGCCTTCCTGCAGAAAGTGACAAGATGGTTGGAAAAGGCTCCAGGCTTAGCATTTAGTGACTGTGCTCAGAGGTTGGCCGGACAAACCCTAAGACTAGTATAGGATATAATCCGCCGGGCCAAGATGTATTCGGCGCCCTTGAGCAAGTGACTTTTTTCGAGGAAGGTTACGCCCCTTATATAGCGCCCTATCAGCTGCAACTATGCGATCCGCGACAACGCACGTATGCCGTCACTTGCCGTCCGGCAATCGGCGACGTAACTTGATACTCGTATTGCTTCATTTGTGAGGCTAGTCAACTGGAAGCTTTATTCTCGTCCTTCGCTTGAATGCAAGTGGCACAATAAATCCCAAGACATGCAGGAGTAATAGGAATAGGGAATGGGGCAAGAGAATCGTAAATCGCCGCTTCGTTGCGCGGCAATGGGGCGGTCTTTGCTTGATTTGCACTACCCTTTCGATTGCAGCATCGAATTCTATGTAGACAAGAAGGGTAGACTTATGTCTTGTTTTGGGTCATACATTGTCTATTTCTGACCTAAACCAAAATTCGTAGTTATCGAGCCGCGACTCGCACGCGACGCCACCCGATATTCTCTATGTACGTACCGGATTATATACGTAGTAGTAGAAAGATATTCGACGCGATGGCAGCGGTTGCGTTGGTGCCTTATCCAGCCGATTGTAGCACCCTTTCATACTGCAAATACGACTGCGACGCCGCAACGATGCCGCTCGGCCCAAAAATGTCTGACATGTTGATGCTCGTATCGCTTGCATTTGCGAAGTAAGCGATGAGCGAAGGGGTTGAAATTGTAGGGGGCCGCTGGTGCTGTCATGTGAATATCTGAGAACATATGTGCAGTCGTACCTACTACTGTTACTGTTTCAAATAAAGGATAAGTCTTCGCCGTTGTCATCCTTTGTGGGATGCGCCGGCATTCTATTTAATGGTCAGAATCTGTAGTGTCACTTATGAGTGCGATGTGTGCCTATACGACTTACTTGTGGAGCCGCTTGATTTTTGCATCTCAGTCCTTCACCACCCAGAAGAATCTGGTACCAATTCACCGTCCCCGGTAAAAGGCCTGGTTGGCCTGGGCGGGAGTCGACCCGGGATTTGACCGGGTGAGGGCGAATGGTGTTGAGGCCCCATTTGTCACTACACCAGTTTCGCCTCACTAGGCAAATGGCCTGCGGAAATTCACCAGTCAACTGGTTTCCCGTATCATGTAAGAACAAAAGCTTCTCGTTGGATCAGGTTATTACTTTCACTTGACGTTTTTTTTCGCGCGATTTCTGTATGGCAGCCTGATTTTAGATCGGCCATGGGTACCAGATGTATCGTTCCAGTTTGTGCTTAGGCGATCAGAAACATATCCTTTTCACGGAAATTTCCCCTTTGTTACGCCGTCGTTGAACTTGAGGGTCATTTACGAGTTTTGATGCTTAGAAACAGCTAAATTCCATCTCATGTGACCTCTTGTAAAGCAGAAACAACGCCGAATCTGAAGAACAACCGCTTTCTGAAGAGCACTTCACTTTTTTCTGAGCTACCCATTCAGAGAAGTTGTCTGTTGTTTTTTGTGCAACAGTTTCGGGCGACACGAAAAGCTTACCGCTCAGGTGCAATACCGTTTCCACTTCGTCTGAAGGCTTTAGTTTTTCTGTAAAACCCATCTTTCCGAGTTCTTCTATCCGTCGGCAATTGACTCCATCTGTATTGCGCATGCATTCGGCTCCCACGCAGAGGTGTTGGAAAGGTGTAACCCTGGATAATGCTCCCTGATGCAATCAGGTGTGTTCGAGAGTAAACTGAACTTCGTTTGTTCATCAACGACCACCGTACTTCTCGCCACCGCCCGTCCCTCACTATAGCTTGCGGCTTCCCCCCTCGCGGTCAAATTGGACCCCGTCGTAACTTCTACAGCGATCGCGTGCACTCATCACACGCCTCTCGGGCTAGGTCTCTAGTCCGAGAACCCAACGTGGGGCGCTTCGACGGCTTCAACTGATTAAATCTTCCAGGTGAGTCGCCCAGCACATCCACTTCTATTCAGGCCGCGGCGCTTAAAGGCAGTTGGCACGATAATTTCCTACTTAGCCTAAAATGCTAGTAGGGCGCTGTATAGTGGGGAAATGGCGAAAGAACGGAGTGAAACGGTCAAAATCCGGCGAAGAAAAAGCCTCCGTTCTCAGTGACTTGTAAATCGATTTCGGACGAGTTTCCCGTACGCATCTTGCCAATCACCGCTACCGAAGATACGGCTGCATATACCCATATATGCATGCAGCATCACCGCCGCTTCATACCAATCCCTTTGCTTCATAATTTGCTCAGCAACAAGAATGCATACGAAAGCCGTCAGACAAGTCCTCCGTTTGTGCGGCGAGCGGCAAGAAGGCTTTGACGTAAACTTGTTGCTCAATAGGGCGGTTATAGAGGTACCCTCCTTGGAAAGAAGCGCCTGTCCGAGGTCACGGAATTCTGTTAAGCCAGTTGTACAAATCCTACACCTGTATAGCGATTATCGCTGCCAATTCTTAATCCCCAAACGTGAGAAACTGTTTCATATAAATAGAGAAATAATGAATCTTGTCCAATCAAGTAAAAATTGACCTTTCATTGTTTTGGGCGGGGGCGCGGACAACAAAGGATAGAAAACGATTCTTGAGCAATTAAAGTTCACTGCGTGACAATAGGCCCTTGGCAAAACTATAAGGATGATCATTGTGGCAGTGAACACTAATCAATACGGTAGTCCCACTCTCAGATGAGGTTAATACCATTTTCACACAAGACAGGTCTTTAAACCTCTCTGAGATAACTAGCGCTAGTGCGTCTGTAGGTGGAAAGAAAGAGCCCATCTATGAGACATATGTTTATCGTTTCTATGATTGAGCTGTTGAGCAAACGTTCATGCTTCTCTGAAAGTGGAAAGTGCACGATTTTTACCAGTTTCTTCCTTCTTCGATTGTTCGCCTCATATGCCAGTCGAGATTCCACTTGAGCGTGCGGAACTATTAAAAAAACCTGTGCTTAGATAAGAACCCTGTGCTTGCTTGCAAAAGTTAGACCCCAGGCGGAGCTCGAGCCCGCATCTCCCGCGGACCGTGGAATTGCGCTATCCTTCACGCTACCACAACCTTCCCTCTCAGCTCAATGGCTTTTTTAATGGATCAGCGGGAGGTGCGGGTTTGAGTCTCGCCTGGGTCTGACTTTTGCCCATAACCTAGCATTCTTGTGCCTTTCGCAAGGCGAAGTGCGGTGTTAAACGCAATCATAATACTTGAATAGTTGGTGATTGCTTCGCTGTTTTCTGTTTTGTGCATTTCATTGTGTCTGTTGTCCTCGGAGGGGATGCGAGACACCTTACGGTCGCGACCACTTTCACACTACTTGGAGCCTTTAGCGAGTACATACGCATCTACTACTATATAGTTGAAAAAGTTTACTGTCTGCTTGTCCCCTTGACTTCGGTCTCCCAGGAGCTCGAGGCCGTCTCAGAAACACGTGGGACGATTATTCGATAATGATTAAAAATCGGGAATGTTTCCAGGAA
>MU912043.1:14267-35385 GCA_036418165.1 Cooperia oncophora
GGATATGCATGTTGCCGCTATTAACACCTTTGGACTGAATAAAGTGCACATCATGACTCTGGTTGAGGATTGCTTACGCTGTAATATCTTCAAATGGTCAGGACGCTATTACTCTCAAGTCAGAGGTTTGGCAATGGGTCAGCGACTAGCACCAGTACTCGCGATCTGCTTTATGAGCAGAATTGAAGAACCAGTACTGAGTCACTCTCCTTTGATGTACTGCAGGTACATCGACGACTGCTTTATTATAACATCAACTCAATCCGAAATGGATGAGTGCTTCCGATTACTAGACGAGCAGTCGCAGTACATCAGGCTCACACGAGAAGTACCAAAACACGGTTGGCTACAATACCTGAATACGCAGGTGAAACTGTCCAATAGCATTGCTAAAGTAAAGTGGTACCGCAAACCCAGCTGTAAGAGTATTCTGATTCACGCAGCGTCTTCACATCCTTTTGCAGTAAAACGTGCAGTCATCAGGAACATGATCACGACTGCAACCAGGATGTGCACAGGCGAGGAAGAACGACAGGAATCGAGAGCTCTAGCTTCGAAAGTTGCTGCAGAAAATGGTTATGCAGTACGAGCATATCGTAGAACATCGAATGCCAGCCTTCAACATGTATCACGCCAAGGGAAGCTACCCTTGTGACTTCCTTTTATTTCCGACGACATCAGTACTGAAATACGTCGCAGTATTGTGAGAGCACAGTTGCACGATGATGTTGTCTTGGTGACATTCCAATAGCACACATCAAACCCAACTTGTTCGCAACAGACTGTACGACAGGCAGTGCATGACACCAGGTTTGCGTTATGTTCTGCCCATATTGGAAGGGTAGGGATTGTGAGAAAACGGTGGGGTAATTTACCAACTTGAATGCAGGGCTTGTAACACAGTACATTCGGTGAAACAGGAAGGGACTTAGCCAAGTCGCGTCCAGGAAACATCCTAGCTGGAAGGTGCTGTAAATGATGACAACTCCTCTTGCCAAGCATAAGTATTGAGGAGGCAAAAGGTCTTGGGAGGCGCGGTTATTACTGGGTTCTTCGGGGGTGTTCGGGACACGACGTCGGAAACGCTAGAGTGGGGAAGGCGCTTGATCGGGTAGGTGACAAATTGAAAGCTTCGAGCCATTTTCAGGCCTCTGAAGAAGACGAGAAGGTCGATACGTCGGGCCAATAAACGTTTCTATCTAATAACCTCGTTTGGCAGAAATAATTAAATATTCGACAATGCCGAGGTTACAAGAAGGGAGAACTTGGAGATTACCAGAGTTCTAGATAGAAGTCCAGCACAGAAGAACGAAGGTTGGGACAGAGATTTATACCTTCGGGAAATGTTTTTGCCGGCCGCCATAGAAAGAGATGCGACCGGAATATGGCAGTGGCGTACTTGACGGACACTAGGGCGAGCCTACAGCGTAGCATGCTCACAAAGGAAAGATGGTAAGTCGGAGTGACCATTTGAAATGAAATGTATACCGGCTGGAAGGTCTTCGGACGGGAATTACGAAACCGTCTTCCATATCTGCTGCGGATCACCCATAAAGAAGTTACGGAGCTTTGTAGTGGGAAATTACACTACGAATTGGCGGCGTAAGGCTGGCACGATCGTGGCAGCATGGCCGAGTGGGTACGTCGTAGGGCTCACGGATGCGCGATCGAGGGTTTGGATCCTTGATGGGTGTGCCCTTTTGCATTTTTTTCGAAAGTGGTCCCTGTGCACTTCAAAGCTATTTTGCATACACTTGTCCGTGATAATGTCGTGACGTAATGGTTCTGAACCGATGGAGCCACTGCGAAGGATTTCATGGAGATCACCTCCGGCTGAAAAGATTGTCATTCGAGCCGAAAACTTCCGGCAGGTACGAAAACACTTTGGGATTGAGATAATTCAACATTATGTGAGTGGCGAATGAAGCTCTTGCCCATCGCAATCTCCAGAAGCATGATTGCCACATCAACGCCGCTTCACATGAAAGCATTTTCCCCACTGTACTCATCTTCGTGCACAACTGTGCGTTCGGATTCGTTTCCCAGTCATGTCGTTTGGAGAATAGAGTCATTTGAAAGCAAAATCTTCTTTTGGTATGCACTTTTGTTATGTGTGCTTTTCAAATCAAAGAAAGAAGAAGACAACAGCCAGAAAGTGGGCACTATTGAGTCCTACCCCAAATAACTCAAAAAAATTTTTTTGCGCTGAAACGTTACCTGTAGAAGTAATTCAATGCGCTGATCACGAGTGTAACATCCGTTTCGACCGCTGGCGTCATTTGGCGCCATTATGCGCCAATTTGGCGCCCACCACTTTTTTCACCAAAGTTGATGAAAACTTGCATATGGGGGTCAGTTGAGGTCCTGATTACGAATATCACACTGGTTTCAAGCGTTGGCGTCACCATGCGCCAATATAGCACCGAATTGGCGCGTAATGGCACCAAATGGCGCCAGCGCCAAAAATAAATGCTGGATTCGTAATCAGGCCTCAATTGACCCCCATATGCAGGTTTTTGTCGACTTTAGTAAAAAAAGAGGTAGGCGCCAAATTGGCGCGTAATGGCGCCAAATGACGCCAGCGGTCGAAACGGATGTTATATACGTGATCGGCGCGTCGAACTTCATCTATAGGCAACGTTTCAGCGAAAAAAATTTCTGAGTTTCAAGGGCAGGAATAGTTCAATAGTACCCAGAAGGTGATCTCTATGGAATGGTCCGCAGTGGCTCCATCAGTTCAGAATCATTACGTCACGACATTATCACGGACAAATGTTATGCAAAATAGCTTTGAAGTGCACAGGTACCACTTTCGAAAAAAATGCAAAAGGGCACACGCATCAAGAATCCAAACCCTCGACCGCGCATCCGTGAGCCCTACGACGTACCCACTCAGCACGATCGTGTCCGCCTTACGCCGCTAATACGTAGTGTAATTTTCCACTACAAAGCTCCGTAACTCTTTACGGGTGGTCTGCAGATAAGACGGTTTCGTAATTCCCGTGAGACCTTCCAGCCGGTATACATTTCATTTCAAATGGTCACTTCGACCTACCATCCTTCCCTTGTCAGTAGGAAGAGTTCGGCGGAGCTAGCCTATTTCACTACCCTAGGTCTTCATCCCCGCGTACGCTCGGAAGGGAACGTACAGTGGAGCTTACGAAACTCCATTGCTTGATATGTTTGTCGTCCAAATCATAAATGAGTTTTTCCATATGAAACCGATCAAAACTGTTCCCTTAAATTGTGAAGATTCATAGGCAGTTTAGGCCAAGTGCATAGCGATGAATCTGGTAATTCACAATACTTTTTGTTTCCTAATTGCCTACAGCTCCCATTTATTGGAAATATTTATTGAGATCGCAAAAGGATCCTGTGTCTGTGATTTGCTAAAAACTGATAAAAGCCACTGGATACATCCGTTTACATCAGACAGCAGCGTCAACTCTTTCATCTTTGGTGCTTTCGTCAACCACTTCTTTTAGATGTAATATAGTGACAGGTACTGGTCGGTCATATGATCGGAATCCCCGTTCTGCAGTTACGTCTACTTATTATAGCTTGCATTTTTCTGTTCTTTCTAGTTTTAGTATTTTGCTCAAAGCCATGCATGCTCCTCTTACAGAAACACAAGTTTGGTCTATACAGAGGGGGCAGAAAAAGATATTTCGCCCGAGTCACATGTCAGCAAAGTTTTCGCAGCTCAGACAGAGGACGTGGATACGAGTACGGAACATATCCAACATGTTCCTCGATAAGCAGGAGCTGGCTCTCGCCCATCACTTTCATGTACACCAAAATTGAAGTCATCTCCAGTTGCAGCCTGACTAGAGAAGACCTTTGGAATTTATGTCACCTCCAAACAGCTGCGAAACTTCTAGTGAGGAATCACCCATGCATAGCTAGCTGGAGACCAGTACTCTCGGTCTGGAAGACCTCCAACATAGCAGCCCCGAAAACGTCGCTACGGTCCAGGACATCATCTTCACCGCAGTCGATAAGGGCGCGGGTTGATGGTATGGACCGGACGTACCTGGATTGGAAAGACCGATAGTTTCTTCGTGGCCGGACTGAAGGTGAGCGCTAGCGCTTACATCGAGCAACTCGGAAAGAATATCCTCCCCATGTGTCGTCGCCCGTATCTTCTTCGAAACTTTGCACTGCTATAAGAGTGGGTGACACCACATGGAATCGAAGGGCGTTGGAGAAACTCTTGCCTACGTGGAAAGAAAGGGGCGTTGAGTACCTGAAAAAGGTGGAATATCTAAGCAAGTCACTTGATCTAAACCCTCTCAGTTACCTGGTTCGGGCGGAGTTCAAGAGGGTGGTATACAGTGTCGGAGAAGTCAACCCTCTCGCTGATCTCAGGCACCGAATCGCGGTCGCGTGCCAGAATCTCTCGATGCCGCTCGTCCAGAAAGCTGTGACGGAGTATGATAGTTCTCAATATGCTCTTTAATACGGTGGCAGAAATGTCTGGTCATTAATGAAGTGTAACTTATACGCCTCGAAAGTCAAAGGAGAAAAAAGTCTTTTTTTGCCCCCCCCCCCTGTATACCTTCTCAGTCTGCTTTTTATTAAATCATCAAAGTTATTAGCTTCTGAGTCATTAAATGGATAAGAAGCAATCTGTGGTTCTGCTTTTGCCGATTTTTGACCACACCGTTATAAAGAGAGAGCATATAAATGAAGTGTTGGGTGGCAAACAATAAATTTGGGTGCGAATGAAGATTGGCAAGTGGCGAGACCAGACAAAATGCAATCAAAGTACACCATGGTTGATATTTCCTCATGAGCGGCATCGAAATCAGTTGATCCCAACGAGGATCTGTTCTCTGAGGCTCATCACCAGCGGCGGATAATTTTTTTCTCTCAATCGCGAGTCCTTCTACAAACGGTGTCACTATGATCAAACTGTTCCCCTAGTGATATCTAGTCGTCGGAGCAGGCTATGATATCCTGGGCGCATTGTCTACATTCAATAATCAGTTGTTTTTACAGTTTGACCGCAGCACACCCTCGCTCGCTCTTCACCGCAAGGTCTTCGAAGGCGAAGTATTTGGGGAGCAGGGCGAGAGTTCCCTACCTCAAAATTGCGTGAGCTGCGCGCTCGCTTTCCTTAGTGGACAACTGGCCGTAAAATCTGAAAACTTAAGGCACATTTAGAGCGAGAGGAAGAAATGCATTAAAACAGAAAACTGGAGCCAAGTCGAGAATAGACAGCGCGCTATTTCTTCATGCTTTTTTGCTTTAGGACCAACCTAACAGTTTCAAAATATTAGGTTGTCCCAAAAATGGTGACCATTCTTGGAAGGTCGTGTCAGATCTTTCTGTAACGATTTCGAGATCCAGTTATGTGGTCTACGGGGAGTGTGTCAAGAAAGCATCCCTCTGCTTCCTCAAAATCCGTCGCAGTCGCTGTTTTCATACCCAAGGTTATTGAAATCCATCATTTCGACACACTTCGCTGTCTAAATCCCACCACGCTACAACGTGGCTGGAGCCACAAACGGCATTTCATTACATCCTAGCGGTACCTTCCACAGTACGGCGTTGAAATGGCCCGATCGCATGCGCTTCAGTGAATTCATCCTGGGAGAAAAACTTCGTCCCACTTGCCTTGGTTTTTGACCTATAGTGTTCCTTGATTAAAACCAATTCCTACAAAATTCGCCATCTAGTCCGTACACTTTACTGTTCCAGAAGCACAAATAACAGAGGGCCTCGCTCTCTCATAAAACTACTGAAGTTCGGTCAAGATTTTTCTCATGTGTTGACCGATGCTCCAAGGGCGGCTCCTGTGGGTACTGTCTAGGAGTCCTCTCCCGCTTCCGCCATACGGACTGGATAAGCAACGTTGCAACTGGATACGGAGTAGGTGTCTCTAGGTGAATCACTCTTGGAAACGGTGTGGCTAGATCCTCCACGCCGGGCAGAACTGGTCGCGCAATCCTATCAAACAATAGAGCGGTGAGACTGTGTACGTCTTTTTCTATTCCTCAGAGGGAATGTTTTCTTTTTAGCGCTGTGGTAAGCAGCGAACCCTATTGTAATCAACTGCAAAGGGAAGATGAAAATTCCAGCCATTCGGGTCTCACAAAAGAGCATTGTTCGTCTACTCCACCACAGCTCAGAGTCACACGTTTTGAAAAATGCACTGCTCGAGTTCTGAAGCTTAGCTGGGAAATTCCACTACAGTCTCCGTGTAGCACTGACTTAGCTCTTTCTGACTGCCATTTGAACTGATCCCTCAGCCATCATCTTCTGGGTAGAAAAGATTTTCAGAAGAACCTCAAAAATGACCTGGCTGCATTCCTCGACATGAAACTAAAAAGCTCCCGGAAGAAAGACATCTATTTTTCGCTTGATGACTGACAGCGAGTTGCCATTGCGGTATTATTAGGTTGTTGCATAAGTTTTTCCCCCTGATTTGATCCTTCCGTATTTCGTTCGCATGGATGTTGGTATTACTTCATCACGTGTGCGTGACGTGTGCATGGTACTCTTCCATCACACCAGCTATGTCTCACCCACCCTGCATTTGCAGGCCATAATGTCACAAAATTACTACTGAGAAACCACGTCACAGTGGCGATTGTACGGCATTGTGGCCTTCTTCAGGTCCCAGCCCCCGTACTTTTGGACAAGGAATCGACAAGCTGCCTGAGTGTTGGCATCGAGTATCGGATGGTGATGGTGCATACCATTAATCTTCAATCTGGTTCGCTATTGAGATATTTACGAAAAAGTCGCGGAAAAAACATATGCACCAACCCAATATATACATTGTCGATTAAAGTTGCTTTTCACTGGAATGAACTTAAAGACACATAGTAATATCTTAGAGCCCAAGTCAACTTGATCTGAAAACGCGCTCTCAGTTTACCTGGTTGCGGTGCGGAGTTCAAGGGGTGTATAACAGTGAAGGCGCGGGTTGATGGTTAGGACCGGACGTATCTGGAATGGAAAGACCGATAGTTTCTTCGTGGACCCCGGACTAAAGATGAGCGCTGGCGCTTGCATCGAGCAACTCGAGAAGAATATCCTCCGCGCATGTCGTCGCCTGCACCTTCTTGGAAACTATGTACTGCTACAGGGTTGGGTGACACCACATGGAATCGAAGAACGTTGGAAGACTCTCGCCTACTTGGAAAAAAAGCATTGAGTACTTGAAGAAGGTGGAATGCCTAAGCAGGTCACCTGATCTTAACCCCCTCACCTGTTCGGTTGCCGATTTTTGACCACACCATTGTAAACAGAGAGCAAATAAAGTGCTGGGTGGCAAAAAAATAAATTTGGGTGCGAATGAAGAATGGCGAGTGGCGAGATCAGACGAAATGGAATCAAAGTACGCCAACGTTGATATCTCCTCATGAGCAGCATCGAAACCAGTTGATTCCAACGAGGATCTGTTCTCTGAGGCCCATCACCAGTGGCGGATAATTTTTTTCTCAATCGCGAGGCCTTTTAAAAACAGTGTCACTATGATCAAACTTTTTCTCTAAAGATTTCTTGTCAGACTATAATAGCCGCGCATTGCCTGCATTCAATAATCAATTGTTTTAACAGTTTGACCGCAGCAAACCCTCGTTCGCTCTTCACCGCAAGATCTTCGAAGGTGAAGTTTTCGGGGAGCAGGGCAAGAGTTCCCTACCTCAAGATTGCGGTGAGCTGCGCGCTCGCTTTTCTTAGTGGAGAACTGGCCGTTATAATGAAATCTGAAAACTTAAGGCACATTTAGGGCGTAAGGAGGAAATGCAACAAAACAGAAAACTGAAGCCATGTCGAGACTAGAAAGCGCGCTTTTTCTTCAGACTCTTTTGCTTTAGGACCAACCTAACAGTTTCAAAATATTAGGTTGTCTACAAGTTGGTGACCATTTTAAGAATGTCGTGTCAGATCTTCCTGTAAGCATTTAGAGATCCAGTTACGTAGTCTATGGGAAGTGTGTCAAGAAAGCATCCCATGCTTCCTCAACGTCCCTCGCAGTCGCGGTTTCATATCCAAAATGGTAATTAAAATTCATCATTTCGACACAATTCGCTGTATGAATCCCAGCAAGCTACAATGTGGTTGGAGCCACGAGCGGCATTTGTCTGACTACAGCCTAGCGGTACCTTCCACAGTACGGCGTTGAAATGGCCCGATCTCATGCGCTTCAGTGAATTCTGCCTGGGAGAAAAACTTCGTCCAGGGAACCCACCTGCCTTGGATTTTGACCTGCTGTGTTCCTTGATTAAAACCAATTCCTACAAAACTCGCCATCTAGTCCGTACACTTTACTGTTCCAGAAGCACAAATAACAGAGGGCCTCGCTCTCTCATAAGACTACTGAAGTTCGGTCAAAATTTTTCTCATGAGTTGACCGATGCTCCAAGGTTGGCTCCTACAAGTGCTCTCCCGCTTCCGCCATACGGACTGGATGAGCAACGTTGCAACTGGATATGGAGTAGGTGTCTCTAGGTGAATCACTCTTGGAAACGGTGTGGCTAGATCCTCCACGCCGGGCAGAACTGGTCGCGCAATCCTATCAAACAATAGGGCGGTGAGACTGTGTACGTCTTTTTCTATTCCTCAGAGGGAATGTTTTCTTTTTAGCGCTGTGGTAAGCAGCGAACCCTATTGTAATCAACTGCAAAGGGAAGATGAAAATTCCAGCCATTCGGGTCTCACAAAAGAGCATTGTTTGTCTACTCCACCACAGCTCAGAGTCACACGTTTTGAAAAATACACTGCTCGAGTTCTAAAGCTTAGCTGGGGAATTCCACTACAGTCTCCGTGTAGCACTGACTTAGCTCTTTCTGACTGTCATTTGAATTGATCCCTCAGCCATCATCTTCTGGGTGAAATACGATTTTCAGAAGAACCTCAAAAATGACCTGGCTGCATTCTTCGACATGAAACTAAAAAGCTCCCGGAAGAAAGACATCTATTTTTGGCTTGATGATTGACAACGAGTTGCCTATTACGGTATTATTAGGTTGTTGCATAAATCTTTTCCCCCTGATTTGATCCTTCCGTATTTCGTTTGCATGGAGGTTGGTATTTCGTCATCATGTGTGGCGACACTAGCTATCTCTCACCCACCTTGCATTTGCAGGCCATAATGTCACAAAATTACCACTGAGAAACCACGTCACAGTGGCGATTGTACGGCATTGTGGCCTTCTTCAGGTCCCAGCCCCCGTACTTTTGGAGAAGGAATCGACAAGCTGCCTGAGCGTTGGTATCGTATTGGATGGTGATGGTGCATACCATTAATCTTCAATCTGGTTCGCTATTGAGATATTTACAAAAAGTCGGGGGGAAAAAACATATGCACCAACCCAATATATACATTGTTGATTAAAGTTGCTTCTCACTGGAATGAACTTAAGTCGGAAAAAAAGCCCGCAAATGTCACGATTTTTTGGCACAACCTGATAGTACGGCCGTATGCTAGCTAGGTTCTAATGCAGAGAAAACATTGGCAGTTCACGTGATAGGAAGATGTTAAACACTTGTGAGAAGGTTAAAGACAAAGGGGTACGTGCGTAATTCTCTGACTTCAAAAACTGAACTCTGAAGGACGTGAAACCCAGCCGAACAAGGGTCGCTGGTAATCTTGGCTAGGAACTGAGCCACTATACGATGCAGTTAATTAAGCACTAACCATAAGTGCAAAGAATGGGTCGTAATGGGAACCTCCTGCAGAAAGAGCCGTACCGACACCGAAATTCCCACATCCTTATGATCATGCAGCACAAAGGTGAACTTTTTGAGTTTTCGGATCAGTGGATTCCCCAGAAATGCGATAAGTTTACATTCGCAAAACATGAACTCACTCAAAAAAAGGCTCTCGGAGAAGAACGGTCCGCACTATCATTTTTGAAAAAGCAGCTTCCTCTAGAGAGATCTTCTACACACTACGAATATTTCTGCACTGACCTCACCGCAGACGTTTTCCTGAAAAATTTAAGGCATATCTGTTTTAATACCTTTTTCCAAAAATTTTCGATACTCAAGAGCTGCAGTACTTTCAGAAAAATGTGCTGCTCACCATACGCTCTATTGGTGTTCATCAGCATCGCTTTCGTAGTTGCAGGTGAGCTCGAATGTTTACGTACGTGGTTCACCACGATTTCAAACCTGAAATCTCGCTTTGAAATCTACATGTGTTGCCTGTCTTTCGTCATAGCGTTCACTTGCTAATGATAACAGTGAAGATCTTTTCGATGTTAAAGCTTAATCTGGACGCATCTTATACTGGGGATTTCTGGGAAGGTGGGTCGTACTAAATCGCTGGAGGGAGACGTGTTCGTTTCCAAGACAAAAAATGCTTTTGATTGTTAGTTATTATGGGCATTTCCCGATTCTCGTGCGCTACTCCACCTCCATCGATGGCTGTTTTCGAGGAAAAATCCTGGAAGCGGTGAAAAAATGGGGCAATTCAAAAGAGGGTACTCAGGAAGGGGAATAGGAGGAGCCGCATTAGATGAGGAAATGTGGAAGGGGGGAGTGCCGTACTTTGTAAAATTGTTCCTAACAGCAGGACAGCTCCGGTCTTGCGTTTTTCCTCGTGGCTTCAGTTCCTTGAACAGCGAAGAGACTCTTTCCTATGCGAATAAGCCCTGTCATCAATATGTTGAGTTGATGCTCTATGAACTAGATTGACGTTCTTTTTTGAGGCTAAAAGCCATGCAGTAGCATAAAAGGGGAACAGAACTTAAAGGCAATTACCGCGACCACACTTCGTAGGTAATACAGTTTAAAAATAGAATTGCCGTGCGATTGTTGACTTAATGAAGAGAAGGAACCACGAAAAAGCGCCCGCAATAAGACCCTCTTTATCAATTGATCATGATCACCGGACGAGCGTAAGGTGGTCGAGATCAATTGTGGATTGCAAAAGGCGGTGAGACATTGGTAAGAGACGAGAGAGGCCAGAAAATGGCGGGCGAGAGAGCGCGATGGCAATGTCACAACGACACGGTCACCTGAGGCCGGCATGAGCCTATCGCAGGGCACAGCATTCGATGGGGATTTTGGTCGAGCTTTTACGACCCCCCCCCCTTTTTTTCAGGGGCTGGTACGACCCCCCCCCCCATGCTCCTACCATGGCTGACATGGCTGACTGTGGTTGTGGTTTATACTCGGCGCCTATAACACAGAAAATTCATGAAACCCATGAAGTGAACCACGTAACTCCTAGCCAGAAATACGACCTCCCCCCTCCAAAACGTCCGCGAAGCGAGAAAAATCAACTATAAAAATAAATTTTTCCCAGCCCAAACACGACCTCCCCTCTTGGCGGCCAAATATGACCCCCCCCCATAGGGAATCCCCAACCAATGCTGTGCCCTGGCCTATCGGGCGCCATTGGGCCTAAAACATGAGCGCCGTGCGTTCTGCTTGCTGTTTTTCAACTTTTAAAAGCGGAATATCCTCCACTGTTGCCTGCTTGATCATCATACACGTTCACGAGGTCCTAGCCTTAGTTTATCGCGGGAGGTGCCTTTGAACATTCAGCGGCATTTTAGGGTGTGCAGTGCTGTATGAATTAGATGTAACTCGCTCGAAAACTAGACTCATTCCAGGACAGCAATGTGGTGAGAATGAAATGTTCTACGATGCTGATTGCCTACCAGTCAGCAATTACTGCAACTATCATGGACCGATAATCCTGCCATGTTATCAAGGCAAATGTGGATGCAAACCGGGTTACAGGTACAAGAGCGTGGAGGAAAGGCGCTGTGTGCCTGTTGGGCCAGACTGCACATAACAGAGATGAACGGTTAGATCCGAATGTTGTTGACTACGATATTTGGGAATTCTTAGTAAATAAAGTCGTTCACTATGAAACCCTTTAATGTGGGTTGCTCAAATGTTGAAAAGAGAATTGAATCTCATGTGTTTCTACGATGTCTACTTCTACAGTGTCTAGGCTATTTCTTTGAGCGTGACGTGACGTGTTCACAAGCAGTGTGTGCAATGCAGTTATCAACCTTCTCGCGATAAAATGTCATGGATCGTGGGTGCTCACATATAAACCAGTAGCTGACAGAAGATTTCTCAAGAAAAAAAGGCAAAAAGAATTTTCAAGGTCACCATGGAACAAATCGCCATGAGAGCTTGAGACTGTACGGATGTGATATTCTCGTCTAGAGGTCAATCTACCTCAGTTGACAAGTTTTCAGCGAACCTGTAGATTTAGAGTATTTTGGCGCTGGCGTCTGTGGCACGGGTGCTACGATGTTTCGTGCCGAGCGGATGTGATAATCATTCATGTTCAGGCAAACTACCCTAGTAGGCAACCTTGCAGCCAATTGTGCTGACGAAGAAAAAAGTCGTTCAAAAAAGGGGCACATGCGACAATAAGCGGTAGAAAACGAGTAATATGAACATCATACATTCATATCAGCTGCTCGCTCTAACAATGGAGAATGGGTAACCCGAAACTCATCGCGCCTGACACACCAACCGTCCGTAGCGAACCACCTTTATCACAACATGTAGATCTGGCCATTTCTGTCTTTTTGGGTCTGGACCATACGGCTTTCCAGTGGGTACTATGAGCCCTTGTTATTCATTCTCAACAGTAATTTAAAGTTTAAAAGTGAAAAGAGCTGTTGAACGCATGAAGTGCCACATTATTCAGGTTTTTCGGTTCTCCAATTTCCTTGAGTTTCCTGTTTCAGCTAACTGACTACATATACCTCCCCCTCCCGCTCGTCGACATCGATGTTATATAGTAGGACAATGGGATGAGTCCATTTCCTAGTGCTATCAGAGAAGTGATGGCTTAGGGGGGAGTTTGCACACTGAGTCTTCAATACTTGGCAGTACAGCGGTAAGAGATGTGATGAAAGCGTCCCCCTTATCCTTTATTATCAATTGATAAGATTGCCTGTCAAGCGTCATCAAGGCCCCAATCAATAAAACTCTATAAATTGGAAGTGTAAAGGCTCCAGCACTTCGATGAACAACAACGGCAACGTTCCTTAACACCCCCTATCAGCTGTTATTACCTTCAGTCACCTGCCGTCGTTGTCCTCATCTCCCACTCTATATCACTTTCTGAAATCAACGCCTAGCTGATGCTGTGTCCCGCGTTATGAGTATGGTGACCTCACCGTTCTAACTTTCCTTATCAAATCTTATCAGCTGCTAGCCCTTCTTGTCACCCACCAATGACAATCGTGTCCCGTAGCTAGCCGGTACCGTACCATGGAACCAACTTCCCACTGTTGCTGTGTCCCGCACTACGGATTGGTGACCCTCCCCTTCTAACACCTCTTATCGGATCTTATCAACTGATATCACTCCCTGTCACCCACCAATAATGTTCCCGTCACACTCCCTACATCACATCTTGAAATCAATGTCTCACTGCTACTGGGACCGGTGCTCTGAATTTCGTGGTAAACAGACGGACGCACACACATACATACACACACGTACAGACATACTTAGCGAATTATATATAGTAGGATGATCTTGGAGTCGACTTCCCGCTCTTATATGGTTAGAACCGAGTGTGGCAGAGCAAACTATAAGCTATGAGCGGGTCAGTTTCGCAGGAACAGAATCCGCCACTTCAGGAGGAAGAATCAAGAGCCTTTAGTCGATGTCAACAGCCCCCCCCCCCTCTATACTGCTCTACACAACAAGAGCCGTTTCAACAGAGATACTACAAAACCGGCTATTATCTCATCCGTCACTGAAGCAGCGTCCCATGAAGGGTATCGCATGTAGGCGTATAGCTGGTGAGTCAGTCTCATTTGGAATGATCGTCTGAATCGTTGAAGCGTCTTCAGTCGAGTTGGAGCTATGAACAGTTTAGTGCATTGGGTTTTGTTATGCTCGATAATCTGCAATGATCCTGCTCCGACTAGCTGCTAATAAATTCACGTCCACGTAGAAGTGAGGGATGTGAAGGGGCGTCAACACTGGCACTCTGGCAGTTCACCATTTCTGCCATAGAGCCCATCTAAAGAAGCTGCGTTCCAGTGTTTCTTGTTAGTTGTCCGGTTCAGGTGAAAAAATCAAAAGATACGGTTATCGACACACCTGTTGTGCAGAAGCGCTCGTTTACAACTTACAAAGCCGTAAGATCTCCCTAAAAAAACAATACAGAAAACGTTCAATGTGCCCTGTGCCGAATGTCTAGATAAGATTTATGCCGACTGGAACTCGTGTCCCGATATGGCGAACTGAAGGAGCTTGGACGAGTTCTAACTTGCTGCTATCATGGCAATATCGGCTTCCTTCCCTTATCACGTTAGCCTCACCATTCAGAATGGAAAAACTGAGGCAATCGCTCTCTGAAGGTTGGGAGTAGAGGACCTGGCGGCGATACCGCAAGGTGGAAGGAAACACCCGATTGACCACTGCTACTGCGCCGCAAAGCGATGCAGACTCACTGAGCGTGAATTTGAACACCGGGTTTAGGGTAAACGTTATTACGCCATCAGCTTGGCCTTTTTTCAGCAAGTGAGACAGGGAGGCTTGGTGGGGGAGAGATAACAGAGGCTCAACAGAGGGACGTTGTCGCAGTAGTTGTACAAGGTGGTATGGAGCATTCATACTAACAGACTATGCAAGGGACACTAATGGGTATAACGGGTCACGTGTAAACTTATCGATTTATAAAAATACATAAAAGCTTGCTTTCACTGGATTTCTCCACTTTTCTGACCTGTACACTGATAAGTATCTGTTGCACATGGTGTGTAACCTTCCAACTCTTCTCTTTTGTCATCATCTGCTCTTACATGCCTAATGTGACAAAGTCGAGGCCAAGGAGGAGGTATAATGCGCGCCTGAAATGGTGAAAATCATAAAATTGACGCTAAAGGTGCAATCCGACTAAAAAGAGAAAGGGATGTTATGGTCGTCCAAAGCATAAAATTGGCATGTTTTTTCCATTTAAAACCTATCAAAGTTGTTCTATTGAACTCGTGAGCATTCATAGGCACTTTAGTGCAATTGCAAAGCAACAAATCTGGTACATTACAATGCTTTTATCGCCTTGTCGCTTTGCTTCCATTTATTGGACATATTTATGGAAATCGTTAAAGGATACTGTGCCTCCGATTCGCTAAAAACTGATAAAAGCCGCTGGATTCATTCGTTTTCATCAGACAACAGCGTCATTTCTCGGATTTCTGTGAATGTTTGGGGCTGCTCTGCGGCTTCCGTCAGATGCGCTATGATGCCAGAAATATTAGACGGAAATAATGCTAGAAATCGCCAAAAATATGAGTCCTCTTTCTGCAGTTATCTACTTATTGTCATAGTTTGCAATTTTCTGTTGTGTTTTCAGTTTTGATTTTCTGCTCAAAGTCATGCACGTTACCCTTACAGAACAACGCAAATTCGATCCATATATCTACTCCGTGTGCTTTTTATTTATTCATCAATGTTTAGTTTCTATTAGGCTTCACTTATGCCAATAGCTTCTGAGTCATTAAATTTATAACAAGCGGTCTGCAGTTCTGCTTTTACCGATGTTTGATTCACACCATTACAGTGCACAAACATATAAATAAATGGCAAAAAAGTGCAAAAAAATAAATTTGGGTGCGAAATGAAATGCTTGTCGTTCAGAAATAAGCATTCTTTTTGAAGGAATCCACCTACTGGCATAGTTCCTAAGCAATAGCTTTTACCAGAAACGTTCAAAGTATCCCGCCTTCAAAGTATCCTGCAAACAGGACCTCAAAGACGAGATAACGGAACCTACTGGGCGCCGCAGATAGTCTACGTTCAAATACGCATAACATTAATAAGTTCCTGTCAAAGAGGGTTCAGAGCAATGATTTTATGACTCTTCGGTTCCCCTCTGGTAAACCCCCTACAGAAAAATCAAATGATGCAGCGTCGCTGCACGACAATCTTGTTGGCGAGAAAAAATGCAATCAAAGCACACCATCGTTGAGCTCTTCTTTTGAGCGGCATCGCAATCAGGCTCAACGTAGATATGTATGTTGTCAGTTGGCCACATTAACCTCTGAAGCCTGTTCTTAATTCCTCTTTCCGAGGCTCATCACCAGCAGCGGATAATTTTTTCTGAAACGCGAGGCCTTTCAAAAACGGTGTCACCATGACCAGTCTTTTCCTCTCAGGATTTCTTGCCGTCGGGGTTATCAGGCTATGATAGCCTGGCCACACTGCCTACATTTCATCATAAATTGTTTTTACAATTTGACCGCTGTAACTTCGATCGCTCTTCACCGCACCTCGTCAGCCTTTTTTTACATGTCTGGTCGTGGCCTAGGCTTTGCAGTTTTAGTAACTACGGATATCAAAGTAGCTTTGAACGATATTCCGGATAATTCCGATAAGGACTGGAAGACGGCAGGCGACCGACTTTGGGACACTGTCGTTAGTTCTGAAATTTTGTTCCTGTTAAGCTAACGAGCCGCATGCGTGTTCATGTCAACACTGCCTTTGCGTTCACAGATCGTAGCTGCCCATATTTCTCCATCATGCCAACACTGTTTCCGGCTTTTCACTCACTGGTGATGTTCTGGTCATTGTAAGGTGAAGTCCTCAACTGGTGAACAGTGGCGGAGTTCCGTACCGCAAAAGGTTGCTTTTTATAGAGGATAACTGGTCAGAGTGACGACTGCAGAGGAAAGCAGAATCATTGATAGTTTGACCCCGTCACATGGATGTAGCATGTGGGAATATGTTGAAGGATAAAGCCGTCTAAAAATCGCGATACTCTGTCTCAAAATCTTAACTCTGAAGGAGGAAACTCAGCCGAGCAGAGGTCGCTAATAAAAAAAAAGCGTTACCACCATGCATTCAAATTTAGCATTAACCTAAGTGCAAAGAGCGGGTCGTAACGGGGTCTCGCTGTGAGAAGAGTGATACCGACACTACGATTTTCCACATCCTCATGATCACCGCAGCGCGAAAGTGAGTGTTTTAGGTTTTAATCGGTTTTTAGATTCGCTAGAACTGCGATAAGTTCACATTTGCAAAACATGAACTCACTCAAAAACAAGATTCTCGTGGGAAGAACAGTCCGCACACTATCGCTGCTGAAAAACTGGCTTCTGCTTGACAGATTTTCTTCACACTCCAAGTATTTCTGCACTGGCCTCACCGCAAAGATTTACCTGAGAATTTCAATGCATATCTGCTTTCAATACCGTTTTTCGAAGAATTCTCGATAGTTAAGCCCACTTTAGTTTCAGAAAAATGCGTTGCTCAGCATACGCTCTATTGGTGTTTATCAACATTGCACTAGTTGCAGGTTTTGCAGCTATTGGATTAGTTCCAGGTAAGCTCGAATATTCACATGGTTCGCCACGATTTCATGAACAGCTGGTTAGGACACATCCTATGTTGGGATGGGGTTCTGGTGAGGTGGGTCGTACTTAATCGCTGAGGGAGGAGATGTACTCGTCTCCCACCTCCGCCGACGGCTGAGGGAAAATCCTGAAGAAGTGGTGAGAAGTTGGGAGGGTTCAGAAATATGGAACTCAGGGAAGGGATTAGGGAGGGGTCGCACTAAGGAGGAGATGTTGGAGATTTCAATGTCTTAAGCAAAATTTTTCCCCAACGGCAGAGCATGCTCTGATCTTGCGTTTTGCCTCGTTGCTTCGAAGTGGTTGCTTCCTTTCAGTTGTTGTTCTCTGTTTATTTGTCTTTGTACCAGCAAACACTTCCCTGAAACAGTTAGCCGATTCTTTACTAAGCGAATAACTCCCTGTCACCAAAATGTAAAGAGAGAGATCCCTATAAGGGGCCTTCTTTGGGAAACCGCTATGTAGCGGCCTGCCCAGGGTCGCGGAATTCTCTCCTGCAGGAGTATTAATCCCAGTCGTCTTGGGGATTTATCGTCCCAACTGCCTTTAAGGAAGAGCAAAGCAAAAAAAAAATCCAGGATTACCATGAGCAAAAATCACTACCCCTTACACTAACACAAGCCCCATTGTGTGAGTTCCTCGGACTTACTGTTAGGATCATGGTAAGCGACGCACATCAATTTGCACTAAAAGCTTGCATAACAGGTGATTCGAACAGGTACCGCGTTGCGAGATGGATTGCTGTTGAGTGTAAGTGCTCCTAATGGAGAAAACTGAAGAAAGATAGCAAAATTTTTTACGAGCACGAGCTCGGACTCTGAAAATGGACAGTAGTTGACATCTATGCCCGCAGCCTTAACAAAGTACAACTGGGCGTCACTGAGTTAGGCGTGAAGAGGATTTCGTTGGGTGGGGCGGTCCAGCTGAACGAGTGTCAGAGCTAGAACTTTCAACGGCTCACTCGCTGTGAAGTCACGATGGTAGAACGATATCTAGTTTGCGGGCTAGACCACCTGCACAAGAAAGGACAACTCCGTTGACGTAGTTACTGACCCGCTTTCGCGTGGCGTTTAGTTGTAAGAGGCCGCGGGCATGAATCCGAACTGCGCGTCCATTTTGTGCCGACAGTGCTCGTGCTCATGAGTAATTTCGCACTATTGTGCTACATTTTCGCCATCAGGAGCACACACAGTCAAAAGCAATCCTTCTCTCAACGTTGAAGTTGTTCAAATCACTAGTGCTGCAAGTTTTTTGGTGTAAAACTGTTTTTCTTTTTGATGCGGAAGTTCGACATGCATTGCTTAACGTGATTTCATATGCGTACGCTGGTTTTCAAAAGCTCCTTTCGGTCACGAGTTTTACTTCAATGTTCTTGTTGTTTTCAGGGCGTCGAGTTGCCAGAAAGTCTGGAGAACTCGTACGTGTGCCACTGTCATGGAGCTAATTTTGCCTAGGGTAATTTTGAAGGTTCTTCTAACCCTTTTCTCAGTGGGAATCGCTTATCAGCTACTGATTCACATCTGAAGACCCACTATCCATCGCCCACTATAAATAATTTGCTACGTTTGTTTGCTTGTTTGCACATTTGTTTGTGCGTCAGGATATTCGTTTCTACCAGAAGAACAACTTGGAGAGGTGGGATGGGTACGGCATGGGACAAGATGGTGACTCATGACCCATGGTGAGCCCGCAGGAGTTGGTCGTTCACCTCCTGGCCTTCTGAGAGAGGTTATTGACTTCACGTGGTTTTTCCGCGCTTTACATGGGCTACGCATCCCGCCTGACAGTTCGACAGGAAGGCCCTAGGTGGAGGGAGGGGGATCGCAATGAGTCACACATTAGGGAGGCGGGTCGTGCGGACGCGACTAAATTCCCAACGAGTGATGTGTCCTGATCGCTGAAGTGGTGCATTGCATGCGGCTTATCGTAAACGCGAATGGCATCCTACCTCAAGTAATGAGGAATGGGTGTTCAGACTTTTCCGAAGAACATTGGAAAATTCCCTGGGATAAAGAGAGAGAAGCGCTAGAACACTGAAAAAGTCTGTGCGGTGATATGTAGGAAGGTTATACCAGAGGAGCAAATTTGTGGGATGAGGGGTACTATCCCGTAGAATCTTTGGTTAGCGCCCGATTGGAGGAAGGGAGTGGTTGGTCAGCGATAGAGCAGTGGCCATAAGCACAACATGCTCACACAGACACGAATCCTCGAGTAGTAACGGATACCAGCATTCTTCATTAATGTAACCAAGCCGGTATTATATGTGCAGGTGCGAAATTTGAGAATGGATTAGGTGTTGATCATTCTGTCTAGCTTTTTTCCACAACATATTGAATGTAGCGTGTACGCATGCGAATGGGACATCTCCCACTCTGTCCACATCTCCCACTCTATATCACTTTCTGAAATCAACGCCTAGCTGTTGCTGTGTCCGCGTTATGAAAATGGTGACCTCACCGTTCTGACTCCCCTTATCAAATCTTATAAGCTGCTAGCTTTTTTGTCACCCACCAATGACAATCGTGTCCCGTAGCCTGCACCGTACCATGGAACCAACTTCCTTTTGTTGCTGTGTCCCGCACTATGGACTCGGTGGCCATCCCCTTCTAAGGCCTCTTATCGGATCTTATCGACAGATATCACTTCCTGTCACCCACCAATAATGTTCACGTCACACCCCCTACATCAGTTCTTGAAATCAATGTCTCACTGCTACTGGGACCGGCGCGATGAATTTCGTGACAAACAGACGGACGCACACACACACACACACACACACACACATACACAGGTACAGAAATACTTAGCGAATTATATATAGTAGGATGATCTTGGAATCGACTTCCCGCTCTTATGTAGTTAGAACCGAGTGTGGCAGAGCAAACTTCAAGCTATGAGCGGGTCAGTTGTGGCAGGAACAGAATCGCCCACTTTAGGAGGAAGCCCTCTAGAGCCTTTAGTCGATGTTAACAGCTCCCACCCGCAATACCGCTCTACAACAACAAGCCCGTTCCAGCAGAGATACTGCTAACCGGCTATTATCTTATCCTTACTGAAGCAGCGTCCCATCCTACTATATTAATCCGCTAAGTTTGTCTGTTGGTGTGTGTGTGTGTGTGTGTGGAATGTCTGTCTGTGTGTGTGTTTGACCGGAAATTCATAACTCCCTCCAAAACAGTGATAATGCGCTCAAACTGATAGATGATGTAGGGGGTCGGGCAGGATCATTATAGGTGGGTGGCAGGAAGTGATAAGAGCTGATAAGATAACATGAGGAGCCTTAGAAGGGAAGAATCACCATCTCCATAACGCGCGTCACAGCGACGCTAGGACTTTGGTTCCAAGAAGTAGAATTATGGACAAGATGGGAACATCATTGGCGGGTGGCAGAAAGTGATAACAGCTGATAAGATAACATAAGGAGCCTTAGAAGGGAAGGACCACTAAATTCATAGCGCCGGCCACAGCAGCGACGGGACGTTGGTTCCAAGAAGTAAGATAGGGGGCAGGATGGGAACATTATTAGTGGCGGCTAGACGTGATAACAGCTGATAAGACAGCGTAAGGAGCTTTAGAAGGGAGGGGCACAAAAGCCCATAACGTGCTTCACAGCGACGGTAGGACTTTGGTTCCAAGAAGTGATATAGAAGACAGGAATGGGAACATTATCGGTGGGTGGCAGGACGTGATAGCAGCTGATAAGATAACAGCAGGAGCCAAGAAGGGAACGGTCGCCAAGTTCGTAGCACCGTCACAGGCGACGATGGGACGGTGGTTCCAAGCAGTAAGATAGGTGGCAGGATGGGAACATTATTGGT